>JAIFGZ020000115.1:6600000-6730000 GCA_019925245.2 Oryza australiensis
GAACCTTTTCAACACCTTGTCAATGTATGTACTTTGGCTTAATCCAATTAGCCTCTTGGATCTATCTCTATAGATCCGAATGCCCAATATGTATCTTTGTCTCCCTAAGTCTTTCATTGAAAAACTATTTTTCAATGAAGACTTGACAGATTCTAACATAGGGATATCATTTTCAATCAACAATATGTCATCCACATATAAGATTAGAAATACAATTGCGCTCCCACTGACCTTTTTGTAAACACAGGCCTCCTCTTCATTTTTGATGAAACCAAACCCTTTGATTACTTCATCAAAACGAATATTCCAACTCCGAGATGCTTGCTTCAATCCATAAATGGATTTCTGTAGCTTGTATATCTTTCCAGACGATTGTGGATCGACAAAACCCTGAGGTTGTATCATGTATACATCCTCGCTTAGGTTTCCATTTAGAAAAGCCGTTTTGACATCCATCTGCCATATCTCATAATCAAAATATGCAGCAATCGCTAGGATAATCCGAATAGATTTAAGCATTGCGACGGGAGAAGGTTTCATCATAATCAACTCCTTGAATCTGTTTAAAACCTTTCACCACCAATCGCGACTTATAGATGTGAACATTTCCATCCATATTGGCCTTTTTCTTAAAAACCTATTTACACTCAATGGTTTTGACACCATCAGGTGGATCAACCAAGTTTCAAACTTGATTGTCGTACATGGATTCTATTTCAGATTTCATGGCTCCAAACCACTTGTTGGAATCGGGTCCCACCATTGCTTCCTCATAGGTCTTAGGCTCATCGTTGTCCAACAAAAATATATTACGTTGTTTCGCACCTGTGTACCTGTCAGGCGCATGACGTGATCCTTCAGACCTCCGTGGGGCTGGTGTATCTACAACTGATGGCGCAACACTTTGCTCCTCCTGTTGTGGTTCTGTGGTCGCTGAAACATTTTCTGGTGTTTCTTGAACTTCTTCAAGATGCACCCTGCTCCCACTAACCCTTCTTGAAAAAAACTCTCTCCAAGAAGACACCGTGTCGGGCGATAAACACTTTGCCTTGTTCCCGATTATAGTAATATCCCTTGGTTTCCTTAGGATATCCCACAAAGAAGCACTTGTCAGATTTGGGTGTGAGCTTGTCGGACTGTAAACGTTTTATATAAGCTTCACATCCCCAAATTTTGAGAAAAGACAAACTAGGGGTCGCCCTGTCCATATGCTATTTAGTGTGAACGCAGCTATTTCAAGAGCATATCCCCAGAAAGATAATGAAAGATCACTTTGGCTCATCATGGATCGCACCATGTCCAACAAGGTGCGATTTCTCCATTTGGACACCCCATTCCATTGTGGAGTTCTGGCGGAGTCAGTGTGGAACAATTCCACAGTCTTTCGATGATTACCAAACTCTTGGCTCAAATATTTCCATCCACGATCGATCGTAGAAACTTGATTGTTTTCCCTAAATAATTCTATACTTCATTCGGAATTCTTTAAACTTTTTAAAGGATTCGGACTTATGCCTCATTAAGTAGATATAACCATATCTACTAATGTCATTGGTAAAGGTAATGAAGTCGATAACCACCTCGGCCGTTGAGCTCATTGGTCCACATACATCGGTATATACGAGTGCCAACAAGTTACTTGCTCTCTCACTGTGACCCGTGAAAGATGTCTTTGTCATCTTACCAAGTAAACAAGATTCACTTGTCTCAAATGATTCAAAATCAAAAGAGTGAAGCAATCCATCCTTATGGAGCTTCTCCATGCGTTTCGATTTATATGGCCTAAGCGACAATGCCGGATAAACGTGGGATTTGTATCATTTGGGAGTTGTCTCTCTGTATTAATGTTATAGATGGGAGACGCTTCAAGATTCAAAATGTATAATGCATTCACCATTGGAGTATGAAAATAGAACATATCTTTGAGATAAACTGAACAACCATTGTCCATTGATCTAAAATCATATCCTTCCGCTTGCAAACATGAAGCGGAAATAACATTTTGACATAGAGTTGGAACACAAAAAACAATTATTTAATTCCAAAACTAATCCCGAAGGTAGATGAAGTGGTGTGCCGACAGAAGCGTAGCAACGCTTGCTCCATTGCCGACGCGCAGTTCACCTCGCCCCTTCTCAAGCCTCTACTTCTTCTCATTCCCGTAACGATTTGCAAATATGAGCTACCGATTCGGTATCAAATACCCAAGAGTCAGTAGGTGAAGTAGCAAGATTAATGTCTATAACATTAATACTGAGCGTAAGTCGCACTTTGCTTCTTTTCGAGATCCTCCATGTACTTCTTGCGTTTCTTTTCTAGTGACTGTCTCCTTGCAATAGAAACAAATGGCATTTGATGCCGCCGACCCCTTTTTGCCCTTCTTTGCATTGGAGCCACTCGCGATCTCATCGGGAGTTAACTTTATCTTGGTGCAAAGTTTCTTGACAGTGATTTGCGCTTAGCCTTCGCATCATCATCACATGATGACCGTTTTTCGGATACTCTCTTTGTTGTCTTTAGCATCCCATGCAATTCGACCAAGGTTTTATTCATATTGTTCATGTGATAATTTAATATGAATGGCTCGAAACTCAGAGGGAGCGACTGGAGAATCACGTCTGTAGCCAACTCTTGGCTAAGAGGAAAACCTAGTTTCTCAAGACTCTCGATATAGCCAATCATCTTTATCACATGCGGACGACGGGATTCTCCTCAACAAGCACGCACGCAAACAAGGACTTCGAGGTGTTGAACCTCTCGGCCCGAGCTTGGTTCTCAAACATGCCACGCATCCCGAATAATAGTGTAAGCATCGCTGCTCTCATATTGCTTCTGAAGCTCAGGGGGCATTGTAGCAAGCATGAGACATCTTATATCTAGAGCATCATTAGTGTGCTTCTCGTAAGCCCTCCGTGCAGTTGCATTAGCATTGTTAGGCAAATCATCCGGATAAGGTACTTCAAGAACGTACTCCTTACGCTCTTGCTTGAGAACAATTCTCAAGTTGCGATACCAATCCATAAAGTTTATTCCGTTTAATTTTTCTTTCTCGAGAATAGATCGCAAATTAAAGGTACTAGGTGAAGTATTAGCTATCATTTATTCTACAACAGAAAAAATAAAGTTTAACACAATGTTTATGCTATTTCTATTGTTAAACAATTTAACATAAGACTCCCATTACGTATTTTACACCTTTCCTCTAGGTTACGTATTGGGTCAAGATCCACATGTTAATTAATTTCTAGTGAGCTTTGACATCACGACTAGAAGATTAATAACATCGGTAAGCAACTCCTTGCTAATCACATCTCTATGTGACTCTTGTTGTTGGTGTGGCATCTCTATGCCCGGCGCCAACCTATGCCCCAAGGCCTAAAAGCTGTTTTGATAGCCTTGTTAAGTAAACCAAATGCTCTGCGTATATGTCCGACATATATACCCCTCGTGTTATGATAGAGAATGGCACTCTGCTTTGGCAGACCCACCATTGACGATCATAACGGTGACAGGTGCAACATTTAGAAGGACATCATTACTACTTAATTTTGTGAGGGATGTTATTCTATCAAACAAACATATCACATATATGAAAGCAGGTAAAATAGCATATAATGAAATAGTATGGCCCCCTTCACATGGTAATCTCCATCTCCATGCCGGTGTAGAGGATCTCCATCTTCATCACCGTTCTTCTGAGTGCCGAATGCTTGATTTCTTCAAACTAAGCTACTATTATAGAAGCTCTAATTGAAGCTTACATCGACTCGTAGATCGTGAAAGAATATTACAAGCATTGCACGTATGAAAGAATATTACAGGGATTACACATATGAAAGAATATTACACGCATCACATGCATCTCATACATACAATAAGGCCATACCATCTCAAAGCATTCTCTGCACAAACAAGTTAGGCGTAGAACGTTTTCTACCTATCGCAGAGATACGGCATCGAGACGACTTATAAGGGGGTACGTACACGGCGATCGGGGGGTCGAGGGGGAAGCCGTCCCCTCGCGAGCTTCCGGGTAGCGCCCGAAACACCACACGAAATTTATAGATCCAATCTATGAAATCACTTACGAAAACCATATCGACGTAATCACATTATGTCGTCCCGATACACTATCAAGGGAGATGGTTTGCGTAGGCGCGAGACGACAAACAAGATCGGACTACGAGATAGCTTCGGTATAATCACATTATACCGTTCCGATACACTATCAAGGAACGCTATCCTGAAACCGACTCAAACCGAGTTCTGTGGATATTACTTCGACATAATTACATTACGCCGTTCCGATACACTATCAAGGAATGCAATTACCATCTACTCTCCTCTACAAATCTCGTAAAACCGATTGATCTAATCAACCCGTGTGCAAAACTTGTTCCAGATCCAATTTAAAACCCGAACTAAGCAAGATTAGCTCTGATACCACTGAAGGGTTACGCGGAGGCTACGATAGCATAAAACATAACTTTTCTACCGCGCAAACCAGGAACACTTGCAAGTAAGAGCCGATAGATCGTTACCGATTGGAGTAGAGTGTAGCAGACTAGCCAATCAGGGCTATCCGATCTGGAACAGTGTTGGCCGATGACAGCCGATTTACCGACAGCTGATTCCCAGGGATAGCTGATTCACTAATTAGCCGATTGATCCGCCGCAGCCGCGCTTGCGTCGCCGATCTGCCGTAGTCGCCTCGCTCCGATTGCAGCCGATTCGTAGCCGATCAACAGCGCCGCAACGTAGCAGCGCCTCTACCAGTATCCACACGTCCGGGGACAGAACGCTGAACACCCGTGTGCTAGCACGCGATGCAAGGGTAGGGTTTGGCTCGAATGTGGTCGGGGTTGCCCAATGCAGCTGTCAACTGATCGTGTTCCCTTTTAGCAATAAATTCTCCAGTCTTCTCCTTTTCAGCAATGTCTTTTAGACTTGTGGTCACACGCTCTATATCCGGATCCTCGAAAAGGATCTCTCCCTCGTCGGTGACCTGTCCCGTGCTACGTGTCCACACCCAATTTTTGCTTCTTTCTTTTAGTGCATCCGCAAGTAGGGGCTTTCCTTGGGCGGCAAACTGTCCTTCGGTTGCTCGCCACTTCTCTACGTGGCCATCGTAGCCGCTAGAGCCCAACCGGTGCGGGTACTTATTCCTTTTCGCGAGGTCGGACATCTTCTTCCTCCGTGCTAAGACTTTAGGGCTTGTCATCTTCGCCACGAACCTATCCCATTCGGCGGGCGTAATACCACCGTAGTCTTCAAATAGGGACTTGTTCTTTTGCACGTAGTGAGTGTTTAAGTCCAATTTCCACTGCCCCCACCTCCCCCCAATCATTTTAATGCAAATTCTTTTCCCAGAGCCTCTGAACCAGGTGGATATACAAGCCACTTCTGCAGCTCGTTCCATATGAAGTTCTTCAAGTTGTCATCCACCTGCTCCCAGGAATCTACATTTAAAGGGCCGTGGGTTTTGGCCAGTACCTCGCAAGCGCTGCTGAACTTTGTCATTGCTACCTTAGGCTCTAATGGCTTTCCATCTTGGTTCAGAGACGTGATATAATATGTCTCCTTGGGGGGTTGGTTCTTACTTCTCTGACCACGTCTTCTTTTTTGACGTCCTCCAGCGCTCGCGGACGTGTCGGTTTCTATCGGACCGGACGTTGCTGTGTCCGTCTCGACTTCGACAGACCGGACGACAGACTTGGCGGCCTTTCTTTTTGAGCGGCGCCTTGCTTCCATCTGTACGTACAACAGATAACGTTAAACGAGATCCTACGATAGGGATCATAACAATATGGCTAGACTTACTGCTTGCTTGATAGGGATGTAGTCGGGGTCTTCTTCAACCGGTGGTGCTGGTGCTTGCATAACTTTGATGAACGGATCGCTTGGTTCATGCCATGTGCCTTCGCTCGAAGACTTCTCTGTTGATTCGACGTTGCGTGCCTCGGATGGAGCTTTCTCGTTCGACATTTGATCTACGGTTGTTCATAATGCACAACATGTGAAATTTGTTAACACACAACTTGTTATATTATCTAATATTAAGGACATGCATAAAAAATATAGCAAAAAAACTAAAGAGAAGAAGATTGAAAAAATGTATTTATTTCCTTCTTCTTCTCTTTATTAGAGATGAGAGATGAAAATACATATGTTTGCCTATTTTGTCCGTGAGAAGAGGTGAGATTGGGGGAGGGAAAGTGATGAGAGATGAGAGACCGAGGAGAGGGAGAGGAGAGAGGGAGATTAGAATATACCGAGGAGACGGTGGGTATATGTGTTTGAAAATTTAAAATCTAACCTAAAATCTAAAATTTATCCTAAAACAAACGACCGAACGAATGACCGACCAAACGAACGAACGAACGACTGACCGAACGAACGAACACTCGTTCGTTTGTCCATCTGTTCGTTCGTTCGGTCATTCGTTCGGTCGTTCGTCCGTCCGTCCATCCGTTCGTCCACGTCCGTTCGTCAACGAACGAACGAACAAACAAACACTCGTTCGTTCGTTCGTTCGTCCGTCCGTCCACGTCCGTCCGTTCGTCCACGTCCGTTCGTCCGTCCGTCCACGTCCGTCCGTTCGTCCACGTCCGTTCGTCCGTCTGTCCACGTCCGTCCGTTTGTCCACGTCCATTCGTTCGTCCGTTCGTTCACGTCCGTTCGTTCGTTCGTCAGTCCGTCCGTTCACATCAACTAATTCACATAAAATTTTTTTGGAGCAACTATTTCACATGAAAAAAATTCATCAACAAAATTCATCAAAAAAATAACAATCCATTTTACATTTCCATCAAAATTAACTATAGTTCCATCAAATAAATAACAGTCCATTTTATTACGGTTCTATAGTTCCATCATATTAATAAGAGTCCATTTTACGGTGAAATCAAAAATTCATCAACTACGATAAAATCCTAAATCGTCCATCCATCCATCCATTTTTTGACATAATATATACATCCATCTTTTTGACTAAAAAATTAAAGTCCTACACATCAAAATAACTGTCACAATCTCACAAATATACATGTCACAATTGAAGTCCTACACATCAAAAATTGAAGTCCTACACATCAAAATAACTGTCACAATTTCATTCAAAAATCCTTTGTAAAACCTCACTGTGGTCTTGAGGGCGCGGCGATGGTGAGCCGGTGAAGGGCGGCGGTCTTGAGGGCGGTGGCGAAGGTCTTGAGGGTGGCAGTGAAGGGGCGCCGGTTGAGGCCGGCGTCGGTGTGGAGGCCGGCGGTGAAGGGGTGCCGGTTGAGGCCGGTGGGCGGTGGCGGTGGGCGGCGGCGTCGCGTGGGGATCGGGCCGGCGAAGTCGACGGGGACGGCGAAGAGAGAGAGAGAGGGATGGGCGGTGACGGAGAGAGAGAGGGATGCGCGGCGGCACGGCTAGCGGCGGCGCGAGGAAGTGCGGCACGGGGGATGGGCGGTGAGGGCACGGCAGCAAGGACGGGGAAAGGGCGTGGTGGCGGTCGGCGGTTGCTCGGCGAAAATTTTGGCGGCTGGCGGCGTAGATCTGAAATTCACCGACGACTTGGAATTTTTGGGAGCCCGCGCGGACATTATATAAGCGCCGATTATCGCGTGCGGGCGGCTTAACTGCCCGCACGGGAAAACGATCTTCCCATGCGGGCTGTTTAAGCGGCCCGCACGGGAAGATATTTTCCCCTGCACGCTATTAAGCCGCACGCACGCGATAATCGACCCCCCTCAATAATTTGTATCAAATTGGATATTAATGAAACAATTATCAAACTAATTCAACAAATTACCAAATTCTTCCATAAATCAATCTATGCTAATTATTGCCTATGGAAAAATTTTTGAATTCAAACGACAATTCGGCCATCACTTTATCTCCAAATCTAACCAATCCTTCTCAACACTTCTAATCTTCTCTGAAAAATCTTCGGTTTTGTGAGCGTCGTATCTGATTAAATATTCGAAACCTTCTCAATTTTTTACCATAGCCTCTACGTATAATATCATGACATCCAGACAAATTTCATGTTTTTCGGACTTCCTTTGCTATTTATACAATTTTAAAATCATTCGGTCAATTGGTTCCTAATCATGTTTCATGAAGAAAATTGTAAAATTTATTCTCATTTACACGATAATGACTCAAGCGGGTCTAAATAACATGAATATAATTTTTCCACTAATTTTATTCTATTTTTTAATCACTTGCAGTTCAAATGTGAGAGTTGGCAAAAAATTCATGAAAATAAAATAAATCAAAGAAATATAGCAAAACCAATTCATCACATATAGAAATATCAATTCATCACATAGAAATATCAATTCATCACATAGAACCACACATTCGCTCGTAACACCATAAGTTTGATACATTCGCTCGCACAACATACTATACGCAAAAAACAAACTAGCGTTTTACAATTTTTAGATTAACATCCTTCCGCACGGATGCAAACTTTGATTCATCGAGGACACTCTCAATGCGTTTCATCTGCGTAGGAAGATCTATGAATAACGAAATGGCGTCGTATTGATTATAGTCGGACACGTCTTCAATGTTGTCAATATGTAAACCCTCGTTTTCGGAACGGGAATCATTCATGTTCATAGTACCATTTCCCTGGATCGAGTAGTTTGGTACCCACGAATACAGTACTGAATTATCAGGTGCAAAGTGCACAAATAGTCTTACACCAAAAGTGTTACAATAATAGGCCCGAAGGCAATATCATTACATGCAGGACCTACTGGTCCAGATACAACCAAAAGCAGAAATTAGATAAGATAGCAGATGGAAGGCAGCGGCATGTCGATTGCCATAGGCAATGACAACGGACTAAGACCTAGTAGGCGCCTTCTTCTTCTTCGCCCACCTGGCAGTAAGCATAGGGGTCCTCCAGGTCTTCCACGCCTACATCTGTAGGTTTGTGCGTATAGCAAGGATGAGTACCCAACGTACTCAGCAAGCCAACACGGAAGTGATGCACATGATAGGGTCATTCAAAGGATGGCTGAGGTTTATATGCGCAAAGCCAATTTTCATAAATCATTTCACAAGCCTAACATCTAGCCAAGTTTTAGTTCCAGAGTATATTAAGTCGGCAACAGTTCTGTCTACCATCCATCGTGATACCAAGGGTGGCTTCCCGTCTCCGAGTCGTCATGGCTTTCTAGGGAGTCTTCCCCTTCTCGCGTCTCGAGAAGTTGAGTCCACCAGCACACAAAATCATTATGCATACCAACCCATCATTTTAAAACTTATGAGTCTAGCCACAAGAGAAACTTGTCACGCCGCTCATTATACGCGATCACGGCTATTCGAATAGATTGATTTACTCACACTGCAGTGGATGTACACTTTACCCGTATTTCGCAACTGCCCATTGAATGAGCCTACATCCCTCTATATGGGACGGTCACGGCAAAGCCTTTCGATAACCTCACTTTGATAGTACCTGCTCCATGAACTTAAATCCTCATGCACTCTAGCTGTCCTTTCCTAGCAGTGAGAGGAGTTCTGGCGCTCCCGGGGTAAGAGAAAGACTTGATCCATCTTTAACTTCCAACCTTCATCTTCATCTCCTAATATTGATCGTATGACCCGATCTCTGTCCAGGTACCTACCAGCGGTAAATCCCCTACTGGTAAGCCCTTAACTCAACCCAACACCTGAACCACTACGCAGGGATACTGCCTCTGCTCGGATATCTACTCCGCTAGGTCTATACCCATTCAAGAAGTACGGTTGTACTGGCTCGTTCCATGTTATAAGTCTCATGGCTCGGTCCTTAGCTGACCAGGGACGGTACTTGCCTTTGCTGGAATCCACCCAAATCATCCAGCCGCCCCAGTCTAAATATTTGTTTTGTATTTTTAGTTTTCATCAAAACTCATTTTATCTTCTCATGGCAATGTGGCGCTCATGTCTCCACATGCCGTATGTCAAATACCTTCCCTAAGGTAGTTGCCCAAGCATATAGCTCTTTTGTAAAAGTATGAGTATGCAAGATTCTAGTATAAGCATGGCTAAGCATTTTATCGAAGGTTTCCTTTGGTTATATCACATCGAGGGTTATAAACATTATATCTAAGAGTAAGCAATATCAAGGCATGGCATATCAAGCATAGGTATTTCGTGTATAACATGCATATTTGAAGTTTAAGTCAATATCATTTCACAATTAGGATCAACATGTTCAAAGGGAGTGATGACTTGCCTTGCTCGCACACTTGTTGGACGGGATCTTCCGCGTAGTCGACGCCTATTTCCTCGGATGCTAATCATACGTGCGAAAAGGAAGGATTGAATTTGTTTAGAATTCCATAAAATCCAATAAAAGCTGACTAAATTGCAAAAGCGGCTCCTAAGACGAATCTACGGTGTTAAATAAATTTAGGTTCGAGTTTGGCTAGAATCCGAGTTAGAATGAGCGAGTTATGATAAATTGAAGTCTTGCTTGAACCGACTATGATGTGGCATTGTCTCGAGTTAATACATTTTAATTTGAGAAATATTACGGTTGGTGACTCAAAATATAATAATGAAAAGGAAATTGTTAACCTCTAATTTTTATCCAAATTTTATTGGGTTGATAAGCCCTAGGGTTAAAATAATTGGATCTACAAATAATTAATTAATCTTGAAGCTTAGACACTAAATAATTTGGATCTTGAAGTTTAGAAAATCCATATATTAAAAATAATATTTGATGATAAGCTAAGTCATAAATAAATTCCTAGAGTGCTAAATAAATTGCGCAATAGTTAAATATCTCTAAATTCATATTTAATAATTAGTCCCTAATTATTTTTGAAATTCAAATTTGTTTCCGAGAGAAAAATATATATTTTGCCCAAAGATTTCCCCAAATATTTTTCCAAAATTTTTTCCTAAATTTTTCTAATTTTTCTCTAATATTTTCCTTTTTCTTTTCTTTTTTCTTTCTTTTTCCTTTCTTATTTTCCTTTTCTTTTCATTTCTTTTTCTCCTCCGGCTTCTCCTCTCTCCTCTTCTCTATTCCTTTCTCTCTCCTCCCTGTTCTTCTTTCCCGGGCCGGTGCCGGTGGGGATGAGGCTGACGGCGGCGAGGGAGGGCCGGCTCTAGGGGTCAAACGGGTCCTACACCATCTAGGAGCTACGGGGACTTTATTTCACGGCTCGGCCGGGCCGGAGAGGCGGCGAGAATGGGCCAGCAACGGCGAGACGGCCATGGCGACGGCGACGCTCGTCGGCGGCGTACTCCGTCGATGCTACGGCCAAGGCAAGGAGTCGCCGAGCATCTACGGTCCTAGGGAAGCTAATGGGGCATCGGTTTGGTCGGTGAAGAGCCGAGACGGCCTGGCAACGTGCGCACGGCGACGGCAGAGGCAGGGAAGCTCAACGGCGCTCGTCGCCGACGAGTTTCGATGGCTAACAGGCTCGGAAAATCTTGGGGAATGGGAGCTCTAGACGTGTATAAGGTGAATGTACCTTCAATTCGGTGGGAATTCAACCGAGTGCGGCGAATTTCGAAGGATTGCTCGGGCGGCTCGACATCGCGTTCTTCGGCTCCTCGTCGGATTCCTTCAAAATCCGAGCGATGCGGTGGGGAAAATTTGGGGAAACTTGGGCAAAGATGGAGGGAGAGATGAGAAAGAAATGTTGTATAGGAAGTTTGGTGCGGGGTGCTCAATTTATAGGCGGCCGGCAGCAATGGCGGTATGGGCGCGCACTGGTGCGGCGTCGGCGGCGTGGCGGCGTGGGCGCGCGGAGCGGTGACGCGGCGCGGCGAGGCTACGGTGGCGGCGATGAGACGGCTTGGCGCGGGCGCGCGTGGCTGACACGATGCACGGGCGCGGGTGTGACAGGCGGCGGACGGCGCGACGCATGGCGCGGTGGCGAGGTGGTGCAGGGTCCGGCACGGCGGTACGGCGCTGCGTGGGCGGCGGCGTGGCCGACGCTCGGTGCGGCGTGGCATAGGGCGAGCGACACGACACGCGGTACGGCCCATTGACACCGGGACGGACGGAACGCGCGCGCGACGAGTGGCGTCGCGGCGACGTGCGCGCGGTACGATGAAACCGGCGTCGAACACCTGGCGCCAATTGAACAGTGTACTTTCTCCTTTTCCCGATTTTTTCTATTTTATCCCATTTCTTTTTCCCTTCACATTTAAAATTTAAAATAGGACCTAACCCATTCAAAAGTAAATCTTAACCTACATTTCCAACCTTTTTGCCCATTTTTATTATATTATATTATATTATATTTTTTTATTTAATTCATTTTCCCTTTTTTGCAAAATATGATTTTTGACTCAAAATGAATTATCAAACATATATATATTTTATAATTTATTTTATTAATATTATTTATTTATTTACTTATTATTATTACTTTTTCAAAAATAGGGTTTTGTTCCAAAGATCAAGTTTTATTACACCTTAGCCCTCTTCTATACACATTCTTTATAGATTCTATTCCAAATCTTTATTTGAAATCTTCTTCCACTTTAGGATTTTTAACCTATTCGGCTTATTCAAATTTTCAAATGAATTTTATTCTATTTATAACACGCAAAAATATTGGCAAATAAGAAGCAATAAACACGTCAAGATGCAAAAATACCAAAAGTTTTTGCGAGTTCCGATTTTTAAATTCCCGATTTTAATTTTTTTGATTTTTAGGGTGTTACACAATACCAATGATATGTTGCTTGCCCGATACAATAATGTCCATCTTTTCATCGGAAGGATCCTTCACATAGAAAACTTGTGCAACACGCTCCACAAGGACCCATGGATCATCCTTGTGTCCAATTTTACTCCGTTCAGCACATGTAAGTCCAAATTTATCTACCATGCTCTCTTTCACCCACTGGCATCTGAGAACAGGAATCTGAATGTTTAAACCGTAGTCAAGTTCCCATATTTCTTGTATGATCCCGTAGTATGATTTCTTCTGCCCTGTTGCGTCCAACGCTTCGACATGGACCCTACTGTTCTGCGCTGAGCTTTTCTTGTCTTTGTTGTTGGTGTAAAAAGAGTATCCGCCGATGTCATACCCTTGCCATGAGGTCACAAGGCTTGTTAGGCCAGCTGCAAGTCTTTCTACCCTTTTTTTCCTCGAGTGATTCACCAGACGGTAGATTTTGATCCTTAAGCCATTGGGGGAAGTGCGTTTCTGTTCTTTCGAAACCCAATCATCGGATCGCCCAGGATTGCATGCTCTGATCTCGGAAGTGTGTTGCTCAATGTAGGGCGCAACGATGGTGAGTTGTTGAAGAACACTGCTGTGTGCATCTGATACCGCTTTGTAATCGTTGTCCTAGAAGTATTTTCTTCCCACAGTACCCTTCCCAGATAATCTTCCATCATGTCGAGGCATCGGTATCCCAATGGGGTTGGCATCTTTCATATAATCTAGGCAACACTCGACAACCTCCTCGGTTGTGTAACCCTCTATCATCGAGCCTTCCTGGATGAGCACGATTATGGACATACCCTTTCGAACAGCCATGTATCGCTCGTACGCCCACATTTGATGTAGGTATAGAGGACCAAGTTCAATAATTTGAGGGACAATGTGAACAATGAGATGTTCCATCATGTCGTAGTACGATGGAGGAAAAAACATCTCTAGCGGCAAGCTGTCTCATGCAATTTACGAAGGGGTCCTAATTCTTACGGATCAAAAACTTTCGTGATACTCGATAAAAAAATAGCACAGATTTGTTATCATTACCTTGGTGTGCACTGGTTTCACCGTCCTTATAGCGATAGGGAGAAATACCGTAAGCATCTTATGACAGTCGTGAGCATTGTATCCAGAAATCGATAAATCTTTCATTGATACTAGTTTCCGGATATTCGATGAGAATCCAGTCGACACTTTCAGTCCACGAAGACATTTACAGAAAGCTTTTTTCTCTTCTAGTGTCATTGAGTAGCATGCCGGTGAAATCTCAATCTTACCATTCGTTAGCTCTATCGGGTGGAGATCTTTCCTTATGCCCAAATTGACCAGGTCGTTATGTGACTTCAACCCATCCTTTGTTTTACTAGGGAAGTCAAGTAAAGTCCCGATGGTGCTGTCGAACACGTTTTTCTTGAGGTGCATGACATCGATGGCACGACGAATCTTCAGGTCTTTCCAGTACGTCAGTGTGGAGATTATGGCAATCGGGTATCCACATGGCAAACTTATCCGATTGGAGATAGGGATAGGTTGCGCCTGCCAAATATGTAAACCAGCTATGACTTGGGTGTTACGTTTCCGATTAGAGAAGGCAACGCCTTATAGTCATGGTTTGGTAAGATTGAGGAAACCGACTTAGAGTATGATAGGGTTTCCGATTTGTAAGCCCATCCTCCAAGACTATATAAGGAGGGTAGAGGCGTCCCTTGAGGGATATGAGCTTTAGGAGCAAGATATCAGATGTATGCGAAGTACATACAAGCCACTATACACACGAGATCTTGAGATCAATATACACTCGGCGGATCGAATCCCCGAAACAGGAGTAGGGTATTATCTCACGAGAGGCCCTGAACCTGTCTAAATCTTGTTTTCCATCTAACCCATTGTGCTTGGCGATCTTGACTGCACCCCCAAAATTCTATTGCCAAAACCAAGTTTCGACAGTTGGCGCGCCAGGTAGGGGCCCGCGCGTCAAGACTTCTTCGACAACCTCGCCGACAAGCGCGATGGGATCTTCTTCAGGATTCGGCGACTTCGCCACCATCAACTTCGACAAGCTCTCCTCCTTCGACTCGGATCCGAACCAGTCGGAAGGAGAGACCCACTTGGCGCCGTTCGGGCTCCCGAACAACGCCAAGATCTACGACGAAATCTTGGAGTCCAAGATGCAGTCCATCCGCTCCGACGAAAGAACTCACTCGGCACCGTTCGGACTACCGAACGCCGTCGAAATCTGCAGTGATCTTCTCATCATCCCATCGGAGCCGATCTACTCGGAAGAAGACCTCTCGGCACCGTTTGGATTGCCAAACGTCGCTGAGATCTACGGCAAGCTTCTCTCCCCCTCTGAATCAAGATTGATCCACTCGGAAAGATCCACGTCCTCAAGCTCCAACTCGGACTGGAACGATCTAGATTCGAACTACCCGGGCGCAAGAGAGATCGCCGTCATCCTCCAGCCATTCGGCTCATGCTCGTCCTCGGAGCTCAACGAGTATCTCAGCTCCTCAGGCTTTGACGACCTTTATGGCATCCCCTCGGACGAAGCCAACGACTCCGGTTGCGACAAGGACTACGAGCCGAAGTGCTTTGATGTCCTCATGGCTGAGGTGGCCGAGACCGACTTAGCCATGGCCCGTAGGCTTGCGGAAGAAGAACGAGCCAGGATTGAGCAAGAGCGCAAGCTGGCCGAAGAGGAGAAGAAGCGCAAAGAGGAAGCCGACAGAAAGAAACAGAACCTAAGGGCAGCTGGACGATCCGCTCAAGAGGCTATACTTCAAACGCGGGTCCGCAACACCAACATCTTTCAGACGCCACAGCAGAACGCTGTTGCTGCCCTCACACTCCTGGACACCGTCATCAAGACGGCGCCCCCCGACGTGACTCCGATCCTAGACAAGATCAAGACCATCGTTGCAGCTACGGCCAACGGTCATCCCTCCACCTCAGCACGAAGGCCGACTGAGTCCGTGGATAAAACGCCCGACAGAAGCCGACTCCCGCCGCTAAGGTCAATGGATTACAAGAGGCCCGAACCAGACCGGTCAACAACCAGGCCAAGAGGCCCACGCCACGAGTCCACGCACAAGCATCAGGAGCAAACGGCCGACTCCCGCGAGAAGCAACATGGACGTCCACCCGTCCACCACCGCGTCCACCACAACAACAGCTCCAGCTACCGAACCAGCCTACCGAGGACCCCGTCGAGTGACCTGCGGGAAGTCCTCGATCGTCGCTACCAAGAGCGAGACCAACGCACTCGGGAAGATCGGAGGGGATCACCCGATAGCAATGACGACGGAGTGCCAGCTTTCACTTGGGAGCTTCGCCGAGTGCATTGGCCGAATGGGTTCAAGCCGACCGGAATCGAGAAGTATGACGGCAAGACCGACCCCGAGTCATGGCTGACCGTGTAGACTCTCGCCATCCGTGCAGCAGGCGACGACAACAAGGCCATGGCCAATTACCTGCTTGTGGCCCTCGCCAACTCAGCCAGGAACAGGCTCACGAGCTTGCCAAGAGGCTCAATTGGCTCATGGAGTGAGCTAAGGGACCACTTCATCGCCAACTTCCAGGGCACCTTCGAGAGGCCCGGAACCCATTTCGATCTCTACAACGTCATCCAGAAGCCAGACGAGCCTCTGAAGGACTACATCCGACGCTTCTCTAAAAAGCGCAACAAGATCCCCAACATCACCGATGACATCATCATCGTCGCCTTCTAGAAGGGAGTCCGTGATGAACTGCTGATCAGGAAGTTCGGGCGCAAGCCACCGAAGACGGTGAAGCAGACGTTTGAAACGGCAAATTCTTACGCCAAATCCAACGATGCCATCAAAGCGGTGCGCCAAGACCGGCCCGACAGGAGGGACGACAAGCAGGCGGGAGGAAGCCGGAATCCTAAGAAGGACAACGGCAACAACAACCAGTGCCAAAAGGACCGCAAGCGCTGACCCGAAGAACTAGTTGCCGCAACCTCCAACTCCCAACGCCGCCCCCGAGTCGTGGCCTACGACGCCATCATGAATGCTCAGTGCACGCACCATCCCAATCATAAGCACGCGGCTAAGGACTGCTTTATTTATAAACAGTTCGCCGAGCAATACGCGGCACAACTCAACAAGAAGCCGACTGATGAAGCCGGTCCATCAGGCGCCAAGAAGAACAACGCGGCTGAGAATGCCGAGCCCTTTCAAGACCCCGTGGGCGAGCTAAATCACATCTTCGGGGGGCCGCTAGCCTATGAATCCAAGAGGAAACAGAAGTTAACTGACCGAGAGGTCAATGCGGCGCAACCCGAGGTCCCACAGTACCTACGATGGTCGGGGGTGGCCATCATCTTTGACCGCTCGGATCATCCCGATCGAGTGGTCCACCCAGGGCTCTATCCACTCGTCTTGGACCCGGTGGTCCGCAACATCAAGCTCAAGCGCGTCCTCATCGATGGGGGCAGCGCCCTCAACATTCTGTTTGCCAAGACCTTGGATGAGATGCAGATCCCGAGGGCCGAACTGAAGGCAAGCTCAGCCCCCTTCCATGGAGTTATTCCGGGGCTGTCTTCTACACCACTCAGGCACATCACCCTTCCGGTCACCTTCGGAGTCCGAGAGAATTTTCGGACGGAGAATGTTACTTTCGAGGTGGCCGACTTCGAAACGGCCTACCACGCCATCATCGGAAGGCCTGCACTCGCCAAGTTCATGGCGATACCCCATTATACCTACCTCTGCATGAAGATGCCGGGTCCCAACAGCGTCATCACTCTCCGCAGCGACGTGAAGCAAGCCTTCACCTGCGACAAGGAGAGCTGCGACATGGCCCAATCTCGCGAGAGATCGCGTGGCCAGCAAGAAATCCGATTGGTCGCATCGACTTCAGCAGAGGGTGAAATCCTCGCGAGGAAGATGGCCAAATCAGGAACTGGCGATGCCAAGACCAAGAAGATCTCCTTTTATCCTTCGGATCCCATGAAAATTGCTGTAATCGGCGCCGAACTAGACCCCAAATAGGAAAACGCGATCATCACCTTCCTCCAAAATAATAAAGATGTTTTTGCTTGGAAACCATCTGATATGCCTAGAATTCCTAGGAAGGTGATCGAGCACTCTTTACACGTCAAAGATGACGCAAAGCCGATCAAACAACGATTACGTAGATTCGCGCAGGATCGAAAAGATGCCATCAAGGAAGAGCTCACAAAGCTCTTAGCCACCGGTTTTATCAAGGAAGTTCTACATCCCGACTGGTTAGCCAACCCAGTTCTGGTCCGGAAAAAGACAGGGTAATGACGCATGTGTGTTGACTACATAGACCTCAACAAAGCCTGCCCCAAAGATCCATTCGGGCTGCCTTGCATCGACCAAGTCATAGATTCAATAGCCGACTGCCAACTCTTGAGCTTTTTGGACTGTTACTCGGGCTATCATCAAATCAACTTGAAAGAATCCGACTACCTGAAGACATCATTCATCACTCCGTTTGGGGCCTACTGCTACATCACTATGCCCTTCGGCCTGAAGAACGCCGGGGCAACATACCAATGCATGATCCAAAGGTGTTTTCAGACGCAGATTGGGAAGAACATGGAAGCTTATGTCGACGATGTCATCATCAAGACCAAGCAGAAAGAAGACCTGATCACTGACCTAGAAGAAACCTTCGCAAATATTCGGGCCTTCAGAATGAAGTTAAATCCAGAGAAGTGCACTTTCGGCGTCCCATCAGGCAAACTGCTCAGCTTCATGGTGTCACATCGCGGCATTGAAGCCAATCCGGAAAAGATCAACGCTATCTTGAACATGAAGCCCTCGAGCAACCAGAAGGACGTCCAGAAGCTCACTGGCTGCATGGCGGCGCTAAGCCGATTCATCTCTCGACTCGACGAACGAGGCATGCCCTTCTTCAGATTGCTAAAGAAAGCGGACGATTTCCAATGGACCACGGAAGTCCACAAGGCCTTTGAAGATTTTAAAGAATTCCTTACGACGACGCCCGTCCTAGCCTCACCTCAACCCCAGGAACCCCTGCTACTGTACGTCTCAGCCACTCACCAAGTGGTTAGTATAGTCCTCGTGGTCGAGCGCGAAGAAGAAGGGCGGGTCCAGAAGATTCAGAGGCCGATCTACTTTGTTAGCGAAGTGTTGGCAGGAGCCAAAATTCGCTACCCTCAGGTACAAAAATTACTATATGGTATTCTGATAACCGCAAGGAAATTGGCACACTATTTTTAGGATCACTCAGTCACCGTTATCACTTCCTTTCCACTCGACGATGTCATCCACAACCGGGAGGCAACTGGGCGCATCGCGAAGTGGGCCCTGGAGCTGATGCCGCTGGACTTAACCTTTAAGGCGAAGACGTCTGTAAAATCACAAGCCTGGGACTCAATTCACAGGAAGCATCTTCAAGGAATTCTGCGAAGACTTCGGAATCAAGATTTGCTATGCGTCAGTTGCCCATCCCAAAAGCAACGGACAAGTCGAGCGTGCTAATGGCATGGTCCTTCAAGGCATTAAGGCCCGCGTGTTTGACCGCTTAAATCCTTCTGCTGGCAAGTGGGTTCAAGAGCTCTCCTCGGTTCTATGGTCCCTGCGGACCACACCCAGTCGGGCTACCGGCCAAACTCCTTTCTTTTTGGTTTATGACGCAGAAGTCATGTTGCCAAATGAGATGGAGTTTGAATCCCTCTGAGTCCGCAGCTTCAACGATGAACGCTACGACCCAGACCGAGTGGACGACCTCACCCGACTGGAAGAGGCCCGAGAGGCAGCCCTCATCCAGTCGGCGAAATATCTTCAAGGGCTCAGACGATACCACAGTCGCAACATTAGAGCACGAGCTTTCATCGTTGGCGATTTGGTTCTACGCAAGATTCAGACCACCAATGACCGTCACAAGTTATCCCCCTTATGGGAAGGACCATACATAATTGCTGAGATGACTCGGCCAGGTGCATATCGATTAAAGCGTGAAGACGGTTCCATGGTGGAGAACTCCTAGAACATTGAATATCTTCGACGATACTATGCTTAAATTGCCTGAAGTTTCATATTATTCTTGACTGCCAACCTCAAGTAAGATGACTTCTTGAGTTAGCAGTCGGGGGCTGCATACGTATCAATAAAGCACGGTTTTCTTCGATAACTTGTTCATATTTGGTTTATCATTGTTTAGTGTTTTTATTTGAGTTTAATAGATAAGGACTGAGAATTTTTTGATGACCTAATCAAGCTTAGGCTTGGTGACAGTCGGACGAAAATTACTTAAAAAATTTTCTATGAAGACTCGGGTCAAGGCATTAACATAAATAAGCTAGATATCTACAAGTTCACATCCGAGGTTGCAAGCAACATCGAGGCATAAAGAGATCAAGATGATTAAACTTACTCCCGATGAACCTCGGACGTCAAGAGAATCTTGGAGGCTGGATGCGGAAGATGGTTTGTGATGGAACGAGAGTTCCTAGATGGATGGATTTGGGCGCGCGTGAGTTTAGGGTTCTCCGCGGAGAGCTTGTGAACAGTGACGCGAAAGCCGAAGTGGAGGGGATGACCTCGAGGCTTCGTAAAAAGACTTGAGGGTTTTTTGCTAAGTCATCTCGCGATTGGGCCGAGCCCATGAGAGACTTGCGGCCCAGCTAAGGTGTGGCTTGACGCGTGTCCTTAGGGACTTAAGTGGATGGACTTAAGCGATTTGCCCGGCAATATGCACGTGTCACATAGCCCAATACCTTTAAAATCCTTTCATACCGTAGTTTGCGTAACTTCATCAGAAGTTGGCACGATGCAATTTGAAAGGTGACAAATAGTTAAGCTTTTCATGGCGTCCGATGACGGAACTATTTGGTTTTTAAGTATTTGATTAAATGATTGTTTAATGCTATTTTTCCACCTTGGTGAAGATCTTTTTAGATTAAGACCAATATTATGGCAGGAGCTATTTAATGGTCATATTTTTCGATGATGAAAATTTGTCCTGAGACAACTCGGGCAAACCAACTCGGATGAGCTTGAGCTTGCCGAGTGAATTGGTTTTTTACCTGTGAGGGTTAATTAAATTGTTTGTTCCGAAACGATTCGGGCAAATTAACTCGGATAAGCATGAGTTTGCCGAGTGAATTAATTTCTTACCCGTGAGGGAGGATTAAAATATTTGTTCTGAGATGACTCGGGCATATCCACTTGGATAAACATGAGCTTATCGAGTGCTTTTCACCCACGAGGTCGATTCAATTATTTGTTCCGAGATGACTCGGGCAAGTTATTTGTTACGAGATGACTCGGGCGAGATCCACTCGGATAAGCATGAGTTTGCCGAGTGAGTGTTTTTATCCATGAGGGTTGATTGAACTATTTGTTCGAGATAACTCGGGCAAATCTACTCGGATAAGTACGAGCTTGCCGAGTGATGAGATTTTTATGATTGCTTTAGCTTGAGCTAAGCATTTATATGAGAATGAATTTTTATAGTTTTTGACTATATGCTTAGTCTATTTTTGACTAACCACATAGTCGGGGGCTACACCTAATTAGGTGCATCACGAGATGCACCTAGATATTTATTTTTTGAGAATTTTTTGGATATTTTCCAGCCCTTCACGGTCTTTGGAGCCACACGGGAGATGCAGGCAGAGGTGATGGAATCACTCGGCGTCAGAAACACTCGACCAAAGAATTGTTTGGCTGTGTACTATCTTGGTTCGAGGCTGAGTTATCTCGTCGACTGCAAAGGACTCAGGGGCTACTGTGGAGATTATGGCAATCGGGTATCCACATGGCAAGCTTATCCGATTGGAGATAGGGATAGGTTGCGCCTGCCAAATATGTAAACCGGCTATGACTTGGGTGTTACGTTGCCGATTAGATAAGGCAACGGCTCATAGTCATGGTTTGGTAAGATTGAGGAAACCGACTTAGAGTATGATAGGGTTTCCGACTTGTAAGCCCACCCTCCAAGACTATATAAGGAGGGTAGAGGCGTCCCTTGAGCGATATGAGCTTTAGGAGCAAGATATCAGATGTATGCGAAGTACATACAAGCCACTAGACACACGAGATCTTGAGATCAATATACACTCAGCGGATCGAATCCCCGAAATAGGAGTAGGGTATTACCTCACGAGAGGCCCCGAAATAGGAGCATTTGGTTTGGCAACGTCACTATCAGTTTCTTGGCTTGATAGGTGTTAGCTGGCAACAAATTAGGCTTAAGAAGCATAGCTCTCAGGAGACTCATCAAGTCGTTGAAACTAGTATCAGACCATCCGTGCCTAGCCTTTAATCTAAGAAGTTCTAGCACCGCCCGCAACACTGTATAATCCATATCGCATCCCTTTGCTTGATTGTACAAAAGATCTTTCGCTGCTTTCTGCAACGCCTTCCAATTGTTTAAATCTCTTGTTTTCTCTGTTAGGACCTCTGGTTCAGTGTGCCGCAACATATCCTCAAGATCAAGAACAATATCAACGTCTGCCTCGTCAAAACCAGAGCCGCCAAAATCACCCGTCATTTCACGGGATATGTCCTCAATTATAAAATTCTCTGCCTCATCAAACCAAATATCAAGATTCTCTTCTAGAGGGGCGACTTCCCCGTGATAAGTCCAAACTGTGTATTTCTCCACAAATCCACGTTGAATTATGTCTCCAAGAATTACATTCGGATCTTTCAACATCTTCTGATTCTTGCAATCCACGCAAGGACAAAAAATATCCTTCCTATTCTCCCTCAAAGCGTGTGTCTTAGCCTTATCAATAAATGTTGATGCTTCTCTCATGAACACCGGATGAGTTCTCCGTATCTCATACATCCATATCCGATCCATCTAAAAAAAGTGACAGCATAAATTAATATTATATTACCGATGTTTTCTAAATAAACAAATTAAACTTAAATCCTACTTTATAACTAAAACCTCATGCACAACAAACAATAATAATGAGACAAAAGTAGTTACCAAAAAATGATTCAATAAAAAAACAAAATATTTGACCTACAAATTACAAAAATAGCTCAAAATATATAACAATTCAAACAAGTTTAAATATCTTCGCATTCAACCGATGAAATTTTACAAAAACGGAAGCAAATGAAGGAGATGATCAAGCACGTTACCTTTTATATTGATTTCAATTGAAGATTTAAAGTCTAAAGCCTCCCACAAAAATAAAATGCCTATTATTAAAGAGAGAAACCAAGTTAAAAAGTTCAAATATCTTCGCATTTAACCAATAGATTTTTTTAAAAATGGAAGCAAATGGAAGAGGAGATCAAGTATGGTACCTTTTGTATTGATTCCAATTAAAAAATTCAAGTTGAAAACCTTCCCCCTTATAATTGCCCTTTTTTTGGAGAGAGAAACACCATGGTATAATGCGCAACTGCCGGGTTGAGCTGGAAATTTATGGCGGCATCATCGCATGCGGTCCACTTAATGGCCCCGCCTCCGGACTATATAAGGCGGGCGGGACCCCTTCGTTTCATCTAGTTCATACTCATCAATACAAACATACGCAAGACGTAGGGTATTACGACACTTGTGGCCCGAACCTGGATAAAATCTTGGTGTCGTCTTGGGTATACGTCTAGCTCGTCGTCTCGCTCACCTCCACCGTACAATCTACCACCTAGGGTATACCCCTCGGTGGACTGCTGACTATGTATCGTCGACACTGACCTGTTCGTCTCCACCGAGGGCGACATCAGCACTGTCTTCGACGCTAACGCCGACGACAGGGCCATTGACCGCCTTAGCAGCCTCCCTGGCTTGCTCCTCTGCGACATCATCTCAAGCCTCCCCATCAAGGACGCCGCATGTACAGCGGTGCTCTCCCGCCGGAGCTCCATCCAATGCGCTGCCCTACTCCTCGTCGTACGCGTTGACCTCGTCGTCCTCCACCTCAACTCCGACAACCTCGTCAACACCCTGGGGATGATCTCCTTGGCATCACCCCTCCTTCCCCAACCTCCGCTCCAAGTCAGAATGCTCCTGTCGACTCCTAGATCGGCGTCACCAAGCTCTTCCTCCCCTCGCCCACCAGATGTTCAACACTAAGCCTGTACCGATCTATCTGTTCCGATGATGGTGGTCACTTCCTCGGTATTAGTCAGCGCTTCCTTGACTTTTGCCTCTGACTTGCTGTTGCTGCACACCAGTTCGATATTCTGTCCCAACATCACCTTACGTGTTGACCAACTCGGCATACCCAAAGACATCATCAAGAATCATACTGCCATGATTGAGAGGCACTACTGCACGTTTGGTGCCCATTTTCATTCATTGTTGTGGTGATTTAGGATTTCTGATGTCGGGGCGATACGAGGGCTTCGGTGAGGAGACTGCCCACCCGAAGCCTTGGTTCCCGAATGCTCCACTTGCGTTTTGGATGGGAGCTTCTTCCCCTCCACGGCTTAATCGGCTCCAATTCGACTAAGCTCGGGGCTCGAATTCAAGGATGGACGACTACATTTACAAGCATTCAACCACTCGTGACAAGCGATCATTGATCTTGTCTTCGTGAGACCTCGACCACACACTTAAGGACGTCTGCAAGATCCTATAGACGTCTCCAAGTAGTCGTCTTTAGGCTTGGGGGGCTGGGGGACATATATCCTCAGCGGATACATTCAATTTTCTTTGAAAGGAATTGGATCAATTTCAAACAAGACCTGCCAGCTCTTTATGCTAAACAGCAAGAGGCTCGGGGGCTACACCCAATGGGTGTGCTTTTCAGAAAGCGCACACCATTTGAAGACTTCAAGAGCACTTCATGGCTTCTCTTAGAAGCACTCAGATGATACATAGATCAACCACGAAGAGCTCGGGGGCTTGTGGGACATGGTCCCCAGGTACCCCGACCCGCAAGGAAAGGCGAAAACCTAGTTTAACTAAGACTCTCTGTATGCCTTCTAGTTGTATTACTTGTAATCCAATTAGGACTCCTACATTGTAAACTGACTAGGACTCTTGCCTCCTGGACTATATAAAGAGAGGTAGAGCTCCTTAGATTGGCATGCTAGACAAGATGCACCAAACTATAGATCGGCGTGCTAGACAAGATGCACCAAACTAGATAGCAGTTTCTTGGCTAGTTAGTGGTTATCGAAAGGCACAAAAGGGGTACGCCTAGGTTGCAAACTGGTTTCTTGGCTCTCATAGTGGTACAGTCTGCAAGTTGTGACACTCTGTTGAGGGGTTCCATTCGCCTAACTGCTGAAACCTAGCGGCTACTAACCTGTTAGAGAAACATTTGAAAGACTTTATAGTGAACCCTGCCGACCTTCCTTGGAAGAGGGTCAAGAAACTTGCTATCTCGGGCAAAAGGGCAAGTCACAACTCATGGGTAAAGATGTACAACCTCTGCAGAGTGTAAAACAATATCAGTCGTGCTCATGGTCACGAGCGGCCCGAAAAACTGACGGGATAGTGGATATGATGATGGTGGTTTTTGATGAGTTTAAACGGTGATGGTAATGATGACTAAAGATGAGATGACATGTTGTTTATGATTTCATGTGGATGAGATGCAATAATGCTTTATGATTTCATGTGGGTTATTAATGAGATAAGCTTATTGCTCTTGCTCAATAAAACTTGACCAACTAAAATGCTTACTGCTGTACACCAGTGTCTTAGCCTTTTGAGCCTCATGATCCCGTGCTATATTCGCTGAGTACGACATGTACTTACGCTTGTCTTTACTTTTAAATTCTTGAAAAATCCCGAATGGGTACCAGTTTGCTACAAGTCTGAAGGAGTTTTGGCCTATAATCAACCAGTCAGCTATCCCTGTGGAGTGAAGTCTTCACTTGAAGTTCGGAGTGTCTTTCCGCTGTTTGCTTCCTAAAGTTATATTCTTTGTTTTTATACGTTATGTATAAGCATTGTCTTGTGATATTACCCTTGTTTGTGGCTATACGTGAGATTTGACTTCCTGGGCTCACATATAGTGTGTATCTGGTTTTGTTCTTAAAACCGGCTGCTACAACAATACAAGTTCTCGGATGTAACACAATCAATCTCATACAGACACCCAACACAAAGGCACATGCCTAACTGGATTAGCAATCAATATAAATCGCTGTCTTCGTGTTTACGGCCGAGTTCTGCATACGTCGAAGCTCACCAATCATCGTCCCGGGTAGCCCAGTGACGTGTTGCCGGTCGTAAAACACCGACAGTATGTGAATCTATATTCTCGATCCGTAGGGTCGGAGGCCTAGGGAACTTGGGTAGTTTTCATATACGTGGGCATGGTGCTTAGGTATACTGAGAACAAACAAATATTATTGTGCTCCAAAGTTGAGAGGTGGGCGGCAGGTGGTGATAGCCCTGTTCATCCTTTGTAATCCCCCACATTTGAGTATGGTGTAGGAGTCTAAATTGCCTTACGTGCTTGTCGGTAGACTAGTGCATGTTTGGTCTCCCCGTATGCTTGGGTGCTTAGAACCAAGTCCCAACCCTGTATTTGTGTGATCATATGCTAGTCTTAGCATATCTAGGATCCTTGTATGCCTACTCTTATTAGTTTTTATTCTTTGTTCTTTATTCTTTATTTTATTATTTTGATTTATTTGTGTATGCGTGTTATACTATCCAAACTATATATTATGATGGCTTACCCCTGCTATGAACTTTGGTATGTTACATAATATGTTATCTTGTTTATGTACCTAATAGAGACTCTTGCACCTATGTCTTCTCTTGAGAAAATATAAATTACGATACTCTGAATACTTCTAGGTGAAATGCTACAACAGTATATCCGTGCGCTTACGGACTGATCTGTAAACGTTAAGAAATACCAACAGTCTCCAAGTGCCATGTCTTCTTTATATGTCTTCATAAGGGCTTGAAATATCTTTACATGCATTTCTTCTCAATATTTCTTCACTTTGAGTCTTCGATCCTTATGTCTGCCTTTGTGGCTCATTCTAGGCTTTCCTTTCCGAATAAAGCCAAGAAAATTAAAGGTGGAGGCTCATGTAATGCACCAACTGTGCGGGTACACTTTTCCTTTCTGAAAAAATCGAAGAAAATACATGCAACAATGCTGAGTCTAGAACTTGAACAAAGGAGATAAGGTTTCACATTGGCCATTTATCTGTGGCCTCGTTGGCACTACTGGAGAAACGATTTTCCTGGATGAGGCACCCAATAGGTTCCAGGCGGGCCATAAGAGGTTGCGCTTGGAAAAACTGGTCCCGAGGGGCTAGCTATTGGACCGCATGGGATAATGCATTATCCCGTGCGGTCCACTTAAGAGGCCGCCGGCTATTATCCCATGCGGTCGCTTAAGTGGACCACACGGAAGAATGCGATTATCCCGTGCGGTCCACATAATCGCCCGCACGGGATAATGGTGCATTATCCCATGCGGCCCACTTAAGGACCCGCACGTGATAATTTATTTTTCGTGCGGGCCATTAAGTGGACCGCATGCGATGATGCCGCCATAAATTTTCAGCTCAACCCACAGTTGCGCATTATACCATGGTGTTTCTCTCTCCAAAAAAGGGCAATTATAGGGGGAAGGTTTTCAACTTAAATTTTTCAATTGGAATCAATACAAAAGGTACCATACTTGATCTCCTCTTCCATTTGCTTCCATTTTTAAAAATTTTTATTGGTTAAATGCGACGATATTTGAACTTTTTAACTTGGTTTCTCTCTTTCATAATAGGCATTTTATTTTTTGTGGAAGGCTTTAGACTTTAAATCTTCAATTGAAATCAATATAAAAGGTAACGTGCTTAATTATCTCCTTCATTTGCTTCCTTTTATAAAATTTCATCGGTTGAATGCGAAGATATTTAAACTTGTTTGAATTGTTATATATTTTGAGCTATTTTTTGTAATTTGTAGGTCAAATATTTTGTTTTTTATTGAACCATTTTTTTGGTAACTACTTTTGTCTCATTATTATTATTTGTTGTGCATGAGGTTTTAGTTATAAAGTAGGATTTAAGTTTAATTTGTTTATTTAGAAAACACCGGCAATATAATATTAATTTATGCTGTCACTTTTTTAGATGGATCGGATATGAATGTATGAGATACGGAGAACTCATCCGGTGTTCATGAGAGAAGCATCAACATTCATTGATAAGGCTAAGACACACGCTTTGAGGGAGAATAGGAAGGATATTTTTTGTCCTTGCATGGATTGCAAGAATCAGAAGATGTTGAAAGATCCGAATGTAATTCTTGGAGACATAATTCAACGTGGATTTGTGGAGAAATACACAGTTTGGACTTATCACGGGGAAGTCGCCCCTCTGGAAGAGAATCTTGATATTTGGTTCGATGAGGCAGAGAATTTTATAATTAAGGACATGTCCCGTGAAATGACGGGTGATTTTGGCGGCTCTGGTTTTGACGAGGCGGACGTTGATATTGTTCTTGATCTTGAGGATATGTTGCGGCACACTGAACCAGAGGTCCTAACAGAGAAAACAAGAGATTTAAACAATTGGGAGGCGTTGCAGAAAGTAGCGAAAGATCTTTTGTACAATCAAGCAAAGGGATGCGATATGGATTATACAGTGTTGCGGGCGGTGCTAGAACTTCTTAGATTAAAGGCTAGGCACGGATGGTCTGATACTAGTTTCAACGACTTGATGAGTCTCCTGAGAGCTATGCTTCTTAAGCCTAACTTGTTTTCAGCTAACACCTATCAAGCCAAGAAACTGATATTTCCATTATCACTTGGTGTGGAAAAGATCCATGCATGTATTAATCACTGTGCACTTTATCGCAAGGAATACGCTGACTTGGACAAGTGTCCAACTTGTGGGGCGAGTAGGTACAAAAAAGATAACAATATCGCCGATCGTGACGTTGCCGAACCAAATGCATTGGTTGAGCCAGGGAAAAATATTCCGGCCATGGTGATGTGGTACTTGCCAGTGAAAGATCGAATGAAGCGATTGTTCTCAAACCCCACCAACGCTGAGTTGATGAGATGGCATCAAGAGGGTCGAAAGATAGATGATATGATTCGACATCCCGCCGATGCTCGACAATGGAAAAACTTTGATTCGAAGCACCTAGAATTTGCAAATGATCCGAGAAATGTCAGGTTTGCATTGAGCACGGATGGAATGAATCCGTTCGGTGACCTAAGCAGCTCGCACAACACTTGGCCAATTCTGCTCACCATGTATAACCTTCCGACATGGTTATGTCAGAAGCGAAAGTACATTTTGTTGACTCTTCTTATACAAGGGCTAAAACAGTCTGGCATCGACCTAGATGTGTTTCTTGAACCTTTGATGGAGGATATGCAAGAAATATGGGAAGAGGATCTATGATTATTTGATGCATACCGCCAGGAGTATTTTACTCTGCGTGCTATCATATTCGTTACTATAAACGATCTACCAGCCAATTTTTCTCTATCCGGACAGATTAAAGGAAAGACTGGATGTCTGATATGTCTAGACAACACATCGTACATATACCTGACCTCGTCAAAAAAGTTAGTTTACATGAGTCATCGTCGTTTATTACCACAAAAGCATAGGTATCGTGCGATGGCTACCTTTTTTGACAAAACTGTCGAGGAAGGTACTGCCCCCAAAGCAAAGGATGATTCCATGGTGTTCAAGCTGACAAAGAACACAAAGGTCGTGCTCATCAAGGGAAAGAGAGCTTCAGGCAAGAGGAAGAAAGAAGTGGTAGAAAACACACCGCACTTCAAGAAACATTCAATCTTTTTCAAGTACCTGACGTACTGGAAAGACCTGGAGATTCGTCATGCCATCGATGTCATGCACCTCGAGAAAAACATGTTCAACAGCACCATCGGGACTTTACTTGACATCCCTAGTAAAACAAAGGATGGGTTGAAGTCACGTAACGACCTAGTCAATTTGGACATAAGGAAAGATCTCCACCCGATAGAGCTAACGAATGGTAAGATTGAGATTCCACCGGCATGCTACTCAATGACACTAGAAGAGAAAAAAACTTTCTGTAAATGTCTTCGTGGACTAAAAGTGTCGACTGGATTCTCATCGAATATCCAGAAACTAGTATCAATGAAAGATTTGTCGATTTCTGGATACAACGCTCACGACTGTCATAAGATGCTTACGGTATTTCTCCCTATCGCTATAAGGGCGGTGAAACCAGTGCACACCAAGGTAATGATAACAAAGCTGTGCTATTTTTTTAATCGAGTATCACAAAAAGTTTTTGATCTAGAAGAATTAGGACCCCTTCAGAAATTCGCAGTCGAGACAGCTTGCCAGCTAGAGATGTTTTTTCCTCCATCGTACTTCGACATGATGGAACATCTCATTGTTCACATTGTCCCTCAAATTATTGAACTTGGTCCTCTATACCTACATCAAATGTGGGCGTACGAGCGATACATGGCTGTTCTGAAAGGGTATGTCCGTAATCGTGCTCATCCGGAGGGCTCGAGATAGAGGGTTACACAATTGACGAGATTGTCGAGTGTTGCCTAGATTATATGAAAGATACCAACCCCAATGGGATACCGATGCCTCGACATGATGGAAGATTATCTGGGAAGGGTACTGTGGGAAGAAAATGCTTCTACGACAACGATTACAAAGCGGTATCAGATGCACACAGCAGTGTTCTTCAACAACTCGCCATCGTTGCGCCCTACATTGAGCAACACACTTTCGAGATCAGAGCATGCAATCCTGGGCGATCCGATGATTGGGTTTCGAAAGAACAGAAACGCACTTCCCCCAATGGCTTAAGGATCAAAATCTGTTGTCTGGTGAATCACTCGAGAAAAAAAGGGTAGAAAGACTTGCAGCTGGCCCAACAAGCCTTGTGACCTCATGGCAAGGGTATGACATCGGCGGATACTCTTTTACACCAACAACAAAGATAAGAAAAGCTAGCAGAATAGTTGGGTTCATGTCGAAGCGTTGGACGCAACAGGGCAGAAGAAATCATACTATGGGATCATACAAGAAATATGGGAACTTGACTACGGTTTAAACATTCAGATTCCTGTTCTCAGATGCCAATGGGTGAAAGACAGCATGGTAGATAAATTTGAACTTACATGTGCTGAACGGAGTAAAATTGGACACAAGGATGATCCATGGGTCCTTGAGGAGCGTGTTGCACAAGTTTTCTATGTGAAGGATCCTTCCGATGAAAAGATGGATATTATTGTATCGGGCAAACAACACATCATTGGTATTGACAACATTGAAGACGCGTCCGACTATAATCAATACGATACCATTTCGTTATTCACAGATCTTCCTACGCGGATGAAACACATTGAGAGTGTCCTCGACGAATCAAAGTTTGCATCCGTGCGAAAGGATGTTAATCCAAAAATTGTAAAACGCTAGTTTGTTTTTTACGTATAGTATGTTTTGCGAGCGAATGTATCAAACTTATGGTGTTATGAGTGAATGTGCAGTTCTATGTGATGAATTGATATTTCTATATGTGATGAATTGGTTTTGCTATATTTCTTTGATTTATTTTATTTTCATGAATTTTTCCCAACTCTCACATTTGAACTGCAAGTGATTAAAAAATAGAATAAAATTAGTGGAAAAATTATATTCATGTTATTTAGACCCGCTTGAGTCATTATCTTGTAAATGAGAATAAATTTTGCAATTTTCTTCATGAAACATGATTAGAAACCTATTGACCGAATGATTTTAAAATTGTATAAATAGCAAACGAAGTCCTAAAATCATGAAAATTGTCTGGATGTCATGATATTATACGTAGAGGCTGTGGTAAAAAATTGAGAAGGTTTTGAATATTTTATCAGATACGACGCTCACAAAACTGAAGATTCTTCAGAGAAGAATAGAAGTGTTGAGAAGGATTGGTTAGATTTGGAGATAAAGTGACGACCGAATTGTCGTTTGAATTCAAAAATTTTTTCATAGGCAATAATTAACATATATTGATTTATGGAAAAATTTGATAATTTTTTGAATCAGTTTGATAATTGTTTCATTAATATCCAATTTGATACAAATTATTGAGGGAGGGGTCGATTATCGCGTGCGGACGGCTTAACAGCCCGCACAGGAAAATATCTCCCCGTGCGGGCTGCTTAAACAGCCCGCATGGGAAGATCGTTTTCCCGTGCGGGCAGTTAAGTTGCCCGCACGCGATAATCGGCGCTTATATAATGTCCGCGCGGGCTCCCGAAAATTCCAAGTCCCCGGTGAATTTCAGATCTACGCCGCCAGGCTGCCAACATTCTCGTCAAGCAACCGCCGACCGCCACCGTGCCCTTTCCCCGCCCTCGCCGCCGTGCCCTCACCGCCCATCCCTCGTGCCGCACTTCCCCGCGCCGCTGCGCATCCCACTCTCTCTCTCCGTCGCCGCCCATCCCTCTCTCTCTCCATCGCCGCCGCTAGCCGCGTCGCCGCCCATCCCTCTCTCTCTCTCCGTCGCCGCCGTCGGCTCACGACCGCCGCAACGCCTCCGCCGACTTCGCCGTCCCCGTCGACTTCGCCAGCCCGATCCCTGCGCGACGCCGCCGCCCACCGCCACCGCCCGTCGGCCTCAACCGGCGCCCCTTCACCGTCGGCCTCCACACCGATGCCGGCCTCAACTGGCACCCCTTCACCGCCGCCCTCAAGACCACAGGTGAGGTTTTACAGTGGATTTTTGAATGAAATTGTGACAGTTATTTTGATGTGTAGGACTTCAATTTTTGATGTGTAGGACTTCAATTGTGACATGCATATTTGTGAGATTGTGATAGTTATTTTGATGTGCAGGACTTCAATTTTTTTAGTCAAAAAAATGGATGTATATATTATGTCAAAAAATGGATGGATGGACGATTTAGGATTTTATCGTAGTTGATGAATTTTTGATATCACTGTGAAATGGACTGTTATTAATACAACGGAACTATAGAACTGTAAAATGGACTGTTATTTATTTGATGGAATTATAGTTAATTTTGATGGAAATGTAAAATGGATTGTTATTTTTTTGATGAATTTTGTTGATGAATTTTTTTCATGTGACATAGTTGCTCCAAAAATTTTTATGTGAATTAGTTGATGTGAACGGACGAACGGACGAATGAACGAACGAGTGTTCGTTCGTTCGTTCGTTCGTGGACGAACGAACAGACGTGGACGGACGGACGAACGAACGTGGGACGAACAGACGGACGTGGACGGACGAACGAACGAACGAGTGTTCGTCCGTTCGTTCGTTCATGGACGAACGGACGTGGACGAATGGACGAACGACAGCCGACGAATGACCGAACGAACGAACGGACGAACGAACGAACGAGTGTTCATTCGTTCGGTCGGTCGATCGTCGCTCGTTCGTTCGTTCGGTCGTTTGTTTTAGGATGAATTTTAGATTTTAGGTTAGATTTTAAATTTTCAAACACATATACCCACCGTCTCCTCGGTATATTCTAATCTCCCTCTCTCCTCTCCCTCTCCTCGGTCTCTCATCTCTCATCACTTTTCCTCCCCCAATCTCACCTCTTCTCACGGACAAAATAGGCAAACATATGTATTTTCATCTCTCATCTCTAATAAAGAGAAGAAGAAGGAAATAAATATATTTTTTTAATCTTCTTCTCTTTAGTTTTTTTGCTATATTTTTTATGCATGTCCTTAATATTAGATAATATAACAAGTTGTGCGTTCACAAATTTCACATGTTGTGTGTTATGAACAACTGTAGATCAAATGTCGAACGAGAAAGCTCCCTCCGAGGCACGCAACGTCGAATCAACGGAGAAGTCTTCGAGCGAAGGCACATGGCATGAACCAAGCGATCCGTTCATCGAACTTATGCAAGCACCAGCACCACCAATTGAAGAAGACCCCGACTACATCCCTATCGAGCAAGCAGTAAGTCCAGCCATATTGTTATGATCCCTATTGTAGGATCTCGTTTAACGTTATCTGTTGTACATACAGATGGAAGCAAGGCGCCGCTCAAAAAGAAAGGCCGCCAAGTCTGTCGTTCAGTGTGTCGAAGTCAAGACGGACACAGCAACATCCGGTCCGGTAGAAACCGACACGTCCGCGAGCGCTAGAGGACGTCAAAAAAGAAGACGTGGTCAGAGAAGTAAGAACCAACCCCCCAAGGAGACATATTATATCACCTCTCTGAACCAGGATGGAAAGCCATTAGAGCCCAAGGTAGCAATGACAAAGTTCAGCAGCGTTTGCGGGGTACTGGCCAAAACCCACGGCCCTTTAAATGTAGATTCCTGGGAGCAGGTGGATGACAACTTGAAGAACTTCATATGGAACGAGCTGCAGAAGTGGCTTGTATACCCGCCTGGTTCAGAGGCTCTGGGAAAAGAATTTGCATTAAAAACGATTGGGGGGAGGTGGAGGCAGTGGAAATTGGACTTAAACACTCACTACGTGCAAAAGAACAAGTCCCCATTCGAAGACTACGGTGGTATTACGCCCGCCGAATGGGATAGGTTCGTGGCGAAGATGACAAGCCCTGAAGCCTTAGCACGGAGGAAGAAGATGTCCGACCTCGCGAAAGGAATAAGTACCCACGCCGGTTGGGCTTTAGCGGCTACGATGGCCACGTAGAGAAGTGACGAGCAACCGAAGAACAGTTTGCCGCCCAAGGAAAGCCCCTACTTGCGGATGCACTAAAAGAAAGAAGCAAAAACTGGATGTGGGCACGTAGCACGGGACAGGTCACCGACGAGGAAGAGATCCTTTTCGAGGATCCGGATATAGAGCGTCTAACCACAAGTCTAAAAGACATTGCTGAAAAGGAGAAGACTGGGGAATTTATTGCTAAAAGGGAACACGATCAGTTGACAGCTGCATTGGGCAACCCCGAACATTCTGGACGAGTAAGGGGTGTATCATCAAAGACAAGTTGGAAAGAAGGGTTTCCTGGGGAAGCTGCAAGTTACAAGAAAAGGGACAGGTACAAACATAAACTTGAAGAAAAGATAGCAAAACAAGTTGAAGAACATTTCTACTCTCTTGTTGCACAGAATCGCCAAGCCTTCCCTAACTTTTTTCAGCAATCCGAAGAACCCACAGTACAAATGCCCAGCAGCGTTGGGTCAGTTGACACCGCACCCTATCCAGTAGATACCATAACTGGCCCGACACCGTGCAGCCTCCTCGTGCCGATAGGAAGGGCCGGGAAGAGAAAGAAGGTGGGTACAGGACTTGCTATACCAGGGCGACAATTTCACAACACTCCAATCCCTGAGGATTATGCAAGGGTGCAGGTGGCCAAGGTGCATGCAGAGCATAACAGCTTAGAGCTAGACATTCCAGCACCTGAAGGGGTAGAATTTTTTAGAGATACGGTGAATCAGTTTATTCTATGGCATCGACGAGATATCCTGCTGGTCGGTACATCGTCAGCATCCCCAGTACAGCCGGTTCCTCAGATTGCTGCTGCGCCTTCATCGCCTTCTCCACCAGGGCCAGCTTCCTCACCTTGCTCCCCACCTCGGTCTGCTTCCCCACCTCGCTCCCTACCTCGGCCTGCTTCCCCACCTCGCTCCTCACCTCGGCCTGCTTCCCCACCTCGCTCCCCACCTCGGCCTGCTTCCCCACCTCGCTCCCCTCCTAAGTATAAAGGTCCTGATTCGCCAATGCTGTCAGCCCCTGAAGTCATCGCAGAACATATTAACCAATCTCCTCTGACACCACAGTCAGCATTGGCGGTACCTCAAAGGCCCCTACTGAAAACAACAAGCCTTCCAAGTCCGAGCAAGCTTCAATCTCGTCAGATTATCCCAAAGATGATTCGATCAAGCTATGACAAGGAATTAATGGCTAAAGACGAGAGAAACTTAGTGTTCTTGGCTTTCAGGGGGAGGGGGCCGACTGACAAGCCGCAGGATCAACCGTCAAAGTTGTTGGAGTCAGAACAATCGGTGAAGAACCAAGCGGAGGACCTGTAAAATTGGACTTCGGACGAAGTGCCAACAAAGTACGAGTACGGCAAGCCGTTCCTACCCTGGCACGTCATGGAAGACATGCCCTGGGAAATCAGGCCAATGCACGACTGGTACCTAAAGGCGTCCAGATTGGGGCTCAGCATGCTTACCGTGAAGGTCCCGGATAATGCTTTCACCAGTGACCCAAATGGGATACTGGTCATCGATTTCAACGACCTTCACGCATTATTCAAGATGGAAAAAATGGATATAAATTTCGTTGTTGCGTTTTGCCTTCAAGTATCAGCCTAACTTAATGTCATTAATAAATTCATTTTCAATCTAACTTGTGAATAATTAATTACTCGCTGCATTACTTAGGATGCAATACGCAGACGCGAAAAAGACCAATTATCCAGCTGCATACATTAACCCAACAAGAATATGCTGGACGGAACACGAGGTTCATGTTCGTGAAGATTCCGATGAGCTCAAAGGCAAAACAAAGAAACAAAAAGCCGCGATCATCAAACAAATGCACAAGGACAAGATGATCATGGTATCATTCTACTTGGGCAAGGCTATGTTGGAGCACAGAGACAAAAATGTCCTCATGGTCCCTTATGTATTGCAGTACATAATATTCGTCCGTAAAACCGATATTTTATTACGATATCACCTACAATTAACATATCTCTTCTTTCGCAGCGATCACTACATACTATTTCTGGTATATCCGCGAGACCACGTGGCCGTAGTGCTTGATCCGGCACACTACAACCAGGAAACATTCAAAGAGTTCCTCATCATTTTAAATTTGTAAGTACTATCATGCACCATTTAATACGTTTTGTCTGTTTTTACTATCGAATAAATAATTGATCAGTGAAACATGCAATTATTTTGTCTATAGAGCACACCATCATTATGTAAGAAACGGTGGACCGGTGAATGATCCACAAAAGAAGAAGCTTCTTGTGAGGACAAATTTTCCGGTAATTATATGCTCGCTATATGCCGACATTTTATACCGTGTTTAATTTCAAATTACTGACGCACATAATAAATTTTTTTCAACACAGTGTTATAAGCAACCACCATGCACTAACCTTTGCGGCTACTACGTGTGCGAGATGCTCAGAATCTACGGGAGATACTCTACTAAGTTAGAATAAGTAAGTTCAGAGAAAATATATATTTATACACGTTATCGATCTTGTATAATTTTTCTAATCATATGTATGTGTACTATTCTTCCTTAAACAGATCACGGAAGTTCTAGTTGTAGCGAACCAGTTCGACAATCGAAACATGCTTAACTTGGTTGCAGATCTTTGCCGCTTCATCCGTCGCGATGTCTGCAACCATTTGGGCGATTTCTACGATCCGGAGAGCGAGGCGCGACGGACGATAAATTCAAACGACTTAGGGAGTGAGAAAAGAGCACTGCCATTAATGAATGATTTGTAAATTGTTCTTGGACTTCGTAATTTGCGCGAGACGAAACTTGATATGTATATAAACATACATGCATGATCTGTGTACGTACATTTATATCTTTTATGAGAAAATAATATAATTAAATGTCTCTTTTTTCTCATGCGAATATATATATATATATGCATCTTATCGATCGACCCATGCATTTAATATTACTGAGAGAGAGGAGAGGAGAAAGAGAGGACAAACAAGAGAGGAGAGGATCAGAGAGAGAGGAGAGGAGAGGAGAGAGAGACCATCTTCCCGTGCGGTCGACTTAACGGACCGCACGGGAAGATCCATTATCCCGTGCGGTCGAGTAAAGTGGCCCGCACGGGATAATCGATCTTCCCGTGCGGGCCGTTTAAGCCGACCGCATGGGATAATTGATCTTCCTGTACTGTTGGGCCGCCCGCACGCGAAAATGATCTTTTCTCATACCTTTTCGCGCATACGGGCAGACCTTTCGCACGGGAAGATATCTTTCGGTCCGTATGAAAAAATGGTTTCTCCAGTAACGTGGTGTGGGCAAACTGAATCATAAAAATGTGTATAATGGGTTATCCGAATAACTAAAACAGTTCATGTGAGTAAAATAGAGGCCCTCTAGATATCATACAGAATTATTCTATTGAGCAGTCAAGCAATAAATAGGTAGTTTCAAGTGTGTTGGCAGTCTGATTGGCTGTTGTCAAAGCCAGAGAAAAGGGATAAAGCAAATAATAAAGTCAGCATGCCCTATATATGTCCAACCACAACTTTATTGTGTCCAACCTCTCAGGACTTTGCGTGTCCACGATAATATTCTGCGTGCCCACGAGTTTGCAGTGATGTTCCCACCTTTGCGTGCCTTGATAACATATGAAAATTCCTTGTTAGCGGTGATGCATCTCACTACTCTTGCGTGGAAATAGTTGATTTTTGACGTGGTCGAATATTTTGTTCTGTTTCGTCATCAAATGATTTAGTAAGTGCATTTTCACTGCAACAAAATGCAATGCCTTTGAGGGTCAGTAATTTCCTTGAGGGGCGACATTGGACCCTCAAGAAATATACCATTACCTTGGCTGTTGCAGGAAACCTTCAAAGAAATGCATATTTCTTGGGACACCAAAAATATATACTCTCACACTCATCCCTATACGTACCCATGCAAACTCTATATTTATGAAGTATATTTGAAAAAATGGACCAACAAAGTTATCATAAACGTCTCACTGATGAGCACGTCGCATGACAATGCCTGTAAAACACAAACTCACACTCTTTATGAACATACACACACAATCCTTATCTGGATGAGCACCGTGAAATTAAAGATTGAGCCAACAGATATGATGTTTGATGAAGTCGATGAGCGTCTCGAAAAGATTGATTAGCTAGCAGAACTCGAGATTGACAAAGTCGATATCACTGTAGGTTACAACCTGCTTACCTTTTCTCTCATATCCTCTTTCATTCACCTCATTATTCAGTTCAGCTGCAACCTGCTATTATATACTTGCTCTAGGTAACGGATGTGGACTTGGAACATATACTATCAAAGCACGCAAAGGCTGGGACAGCGTCATTCCAAACTTGTGGGGACACGCAAAGGCTAGGGCATCACGTGAGGGGGAGGCTGCCAGTACAGTAAAGTTGCAGCAGTTCATATATATACACACATGGCATGCATGTCGACTTTATCTTTAATTTATTATTATAATCTTGTTTTGGCTTTGATGACAACATGACGCCAGTCAGAGAATTATCATTGCGACTGTGCTGGTGTCTTTTTTAGTTGAAACGCGTGGGTATTCGTGTACGGTAGGAGTACTGCAGAAGATACGCAAATTGGTCGTCCGTGAGAAGAATAAAACCGACGAGAGCCCGGCCCGCGTCAAAAACTTGTGCGTTCATTCCCTGCAGCTCGCAAAGGGCTCCATACCCTGAGTGATTAGTCGATCTCACACTCACGCACACGTACATAGCTAGCGAGCGAGGGAGATGATTGAAATTTGGAGCGTTGTGCGATGGTGGGACGATTGGCAGCTGCGCATCCTCGTGCTGGGCAGCCTGGGCCTCCAGTGGTTCCTGTTGCTCACTGCACCGATGCGCAAGTACACCATACCGCGCGCCCTGAGGACATGCATCTGGCTGGCATACATCTCCAGCGATGCCGTGGCGATCTACGCGCTGGCCACCCTCTTCAATCGCCACGCGAGGACGATCCCCGCCAGCAACTGTGCTCCTGCAGGCAAGGAGCAGCTGCGCATCCTGGAGGTCCTGTGGGCGCCTGTCCTTCTCATCCACCTGGGTGGGCAGGAGGAAATGACGGCCTACGAAATCGAAGACAACGAGCTGTGGACGAGGCACACCGTGACCCTGGTGACCCAGGTCGCGGTGGCCATATACGCCTTCTACAAGTCGTGGCAGCCCAACTCCAGCGACTGGAAGCTAACGGCGGCCGCGGTCTTCCTCTTCATCATCGGCGTCATCAGCTTCAGCGAGAAGCCACTGGCTCTGAACAGAGCTAAGATCAAGAGGCTGGCGGCTGTGTCGGCCTGGATACAAGGGACAGGGAAGCATTCCATCTGGAGGGAGAGGCTGAGCCACTTCTTCTTGTTCGAGGAGAGCAAATGCTTCACCGGGGGCGGGGAAAGCCTGCCACTGCCACTCCTCTCGACAACATCAGACAAGGGCAGCAAGCAGGTCGCCTTGTCAGATGCAAACAAAGTCTTAATGGTGCTCTCCGACCTGTCTCTGCTAGCTGCTGCCAACGACCTGGTGGAACGAGGGAAAGCTAGGAGCGTGGAGGAAGTTCTCCCGCCGCTGCCCGTCGCCGAGAAGCTCATGCCGCGCTGGCTACGCCGCGCGTTCGCCTTCATCTACACAAGGGTTTCTATGGTGCTCACCCCTGTGTACCTGGTCTATCACCTGCTGCTGGTCCCGGCCCTGCACATCACCGCCCTCACACTCTTTGCAACGAGTGACAAGCACAAGTACAAGCGCGCCGACGTGAAGATAACCTACATCATCCTGTGCCTCACCGCCGCGCTGGACTTCCTAGCAGTGTTCATCCGCCAGCTGGTGTACCAGCTGATGGCCATGACACAGGTTCCAGCGCTGTGCGAGACGGTGCCCAGCTATAACCTCATCGACGGGGCGATCCAGGAAGCTGATAGGGGCACCGGCTGGATGTACACGTGCGCCAGGCAAATGGGCTTGAGCTGCAAGGAGGAACGTTTTTCTATTATTTGCAGGCCTCGACGACATGATGACCTGTACAGGAAAGTCTCAAGGACTGTGATTACGGAACTGGTGGAGGAAACACAAGGCCGAGACCTTGCCAGCTACAGGTACTTCGATTCACGTGCAGGCAGCAACTGGGCTCTAAGTGACGAGCAGCAAAAGCAGTGTCAGGGCGAGATAAAAAGAAGCCTGGTGAACGTCTCCTTTGACCGGAGCGTCCTCCTATGGCACATCGCCACTGATCTTTGCTTCCGCTGCACTGACGGAGGAGAAGAAGAAAAAGGAGAAAGAGAAAGAGAAGAAGAAGAAGAAGAAGAAGAAGAAGAAGAAGAAGAAGAAGAAGAAGAAGAAGAAGAAGAAGAAGCCAAAGATGACGATAATAATGCAGGAGGAGGAGATGCACAAATAAAAGGAGCAGCATCACGGCGGCTTCATATGGAGTGCACAGAGGCAATATCCAACTACATGGCGCACCTGCTGAATTCCAACCCCGACATGCTGCTGACCGGCAGCAGGCACCACCTCATCTCCGAGGCCAGGGACGAGGTCAAAACCTACTTTCTGTCGTCCGAGGTTACAGGCGGCGGCGGCGGTTCATGTGGCTGTACCTGGGACTGCAACTACAGCTGTACCGGCAACGGCTGCAGCTGCGGCGGCCGGGGCAGCAAGCTGAACAGAGGAGCCCACGGCCTCTTCAGCCAGAAAGAGCAGATGAAGGCCCGCATCTACGACATCGAGGCAGGTAAAGTGAAGCCAGCAGGAGGCGACATGACCAAAGTTTTCCACGTCAAAGTGGCATGCAGGCTTGCCAAGGCTCTGCTAGACATGGAGGACGATGCTCGCTGGAAGCTCATGTACCGGGTGTGGCTGGGCATGCTCTGCTACTCCGCCAGCATGTGCAGGGGCTACTTGCACGCCAAGAGCTTGGGTGAAGGCGGGGAGTTCCTCTCCTTCGTCTGGCTGGTGCTCTCGCTCAAGGGGGCCAAGACTTTAGCCGACAAGCTGCAGATGTCGCCGGACGCTCGACTATCTGATAACTAATTAACCCCGCCCGCCAAATTAAAGAAGCACGGCGAGTTCATAATTCTTCTGTCACCACGGCTGCTTTGCATTGTAATTTTGTTATCTGACTTGTTTGTGTGTTCTCTACCTAGCTTGCGTGCTTGCTACTCTGGATACCAGTTTGCTGCTCTCTCTTTTCTTTTCTTTTCTTTTTTCTTTTTTTATAGAAGGACCTATTTCCTTCTTTTTTTTTTGATAAAATATTTCCCTCTTGTTTGTCTCATGCCGAGCGCGCTGCCTATTCTTTTTTCCCGTGTGCTAATCTGGTGTGCCCTACCATTTATCTTTCCCGTGTGAGACAGTAATCCCCTGGCTTTGATTTTGTGCTCAGTCCTCAGCGTGTTTTGCATTTTCCTGTAATTATTAATTGGCCTCTCATTGAGCAGGCCAACCCCTTTATGTCATCATATTTGTGTGATAGGCAATGATTTTGTGAACACAAAGTTGAGATGTGTTCTTGTGGTTTGGATTTGTGTGATGAGTGATCGTTCAACGAGCTAGCGCATCGGTTGAGTGTTGAACTAACAGTGGCGTGAGCTGCGTGTGCGACATGTCTCTTGGCTTGTGTTGTGCAGGTGTTGTGCTCAGAGGCGGTGGTCAGCGGCGTGGTGAAGGTCTAGTAGAGGCGTGCCGTGCCGATGGACCGGGAGCGGTGAAGGGCGGACACGAGGCTTGGACCGAGGGACTTGGACGCCAGGCGAGACTGCGGTGGCAGCCACTTGGGATACCGACAAGCGCAAGTATACATGGTGGACCGTATTGACCGAGTCAAGACGGCAGATGTGCGGGTCGAGCAGAGGCTCAGGAGGACTCGGCGACCGGCTGGTCGGGGATAGCGGTGACACGTATCGAGCGGCGGGGGACGCGTATGAAGTATGCTACTCGCTGATCAGTTTGTTGGTTTGGACCATAAAACCAACGGAGGCGGGTTTCTGGGTTTGGCCCTCAAAAAACAGGCTGGTCGGTTTGTTGGTCTGGACCACAAAACCAACGGAGCAAGGTTTCTGGGTTTGGCCCTCAAAACCCAGCCTGGTCGGTTTGTTGGTTTGGACCACAAAACCAATGGAGACGGGTATCTGGGTTTGGCCCTCAAAACTCAGGCAGCAGTTCCCAGGGTGGAACGGATGGCGCGTAGCAGCATCAGGAGTGGTGAGAAGGCGTGGTGGCCATTGGATCTGAAAACCTTTGGGTTAGACCATAATTGCCTCAGGCTTGGTGGTTCACCCAAAATATCTAAAGGTAGTTGGAGATATGCAATTAGGCCTATAAATAAGAGAGAGCTGCCTCCCTGTAACACCCCTGGTGTTACTATTTAAATTAACAAATTAATCATGTCATCATTATGCATAAGCATCAAAGCATAAATGCATTTATGTTCATTTTTGGCATGTAAATATTGCATCTGTCATGCTTAAGTACTTAATGAAATGTTAAGCAACAATATCAATTAAGCTACCTTGTGAATTTATGGTTTGAAATTTAATTAAACAAATAAAAATTTTGTTAATATAAATCTTGAAAAAGAAAGTGTGTTCTTTGATATAGAATCAAGATTGGGAAATGTTTTCAAGTCTAACATGATTAAATTTGAACTCCAAAAATTGAACTTGAAATTGTTTTGCCGCACTTAGCCATTTGGCCAAGTCCTCGAAAAACAGTAATGAAATTCAATTTTGGGGAAGTAATTAAATCAATTTTCATAAATAAAATTTGTGCAACTTTTGCTTTGTTGATTGATACAAAGTTTGTACTGTGAATCTATGCTATTGGTTGTCTTGTTTGATGATTTCTTAACCATTAATTAATTGCTCAAATATTGAATGAGCAAAAGGATTTTTCAAAAACCCTAATTCAAATCTGAAATTTTCAATTTCAAAAATATTTGGAATTTGGAGGTGAGCCCAAAAGAAAAGTTGTAGTTCTATTTATTTGGAATAACTTTTATTCTGGGAATTTTTCAAGTCTTTATGTATTTTTGAAAGTAATTTGATAAAATCAAAAGGAGGAGCACTGCTACAGTAACCAGAGCAAAGCCCCTTTCTCCTTCGCCCATCCCTCCCTGTAGCCGGCATCCGCCGTGGCGTCGCGCGCCTTCTCGCGCGGGGCACGCGGACGGCTGCGCGGGTGACGTCGCGAAGGCCCTGGCCACCCGCCCATGTCCCATAAAGTGAGCACCAGCCGTCGTTTTCTTCTTTTCTTCTTTCCCTCGCCGCCGGCAACACTCTCCCTCACCGGTCAAATTGGCGTAGGCCGCTCCACCATCGTCCTCCAGCACTCACACTCGTCTCCACCACTCCTCTACACACTCGTCAAGCCCCCTATCGCTTCCTCCCGCTGCTAGAGTTGCTCGTGCGCCGCCGTTTCTTCTCCAGCGCCGGTCAGAGCGCCGCCGCAAGCCGATCGTGCTTGCCAGGCCTCTCCGGTGAGCCTCTGCTCGAATCAAAGCATGCCTCAGTTTTTCCTTGAGCTCGTGGTTCCCGTAGGCTCTCTCTCGAGCTCGCTACCGCACTAGACCCACCGGAACGGCACCTCGCCGCCGGTACGTGTTCTCTGATTCCGCCGCCGAGCTCCGCCTCGCCCGTGGCCAGCCACCTCCGGCTCGCCTCCCGTTAAATCAACACCACCAGCGAGTTCGCCTTGACTTCCTGGTGCTCACCGACCCGCCAATTTCATCTCTACCGCCACCGTTCTGCCGGAACGCCGCAGCGTCGCCGCAGAGCGCCCCTGAGCTCACCTCCGCCGTGGCCATCCTCCTCCGCTCCACCTCCGGCCAAATTGGTGCAAGCAGCGTGTCGCAGTGAGCTTCCCACATCTTCCCCGAACCTCGTCGCAGCCGCTTGAGAGCTCCGGTGAGCTTTCCGCCGCTGCGCCGTCGCCACCGGCACGACTGAGCCGCCATCGCCGTCGTTTCTCCTGCTCTGGCCACCAATCAGGGTCGTGTCAGTTCTTGCCGTGTTCTTCGTGGAGAGAGGAAGCCGAGGGTGCCCGTAGCGCCGCCTGAGTCCTTGCCGTCGGCGATAACGACGGCCAATCGCCGCCACCTCCCCTGTTTGAACGGGGAGGAAGAAGAGGGCAAGGGGGCCGGGTCCGTCCGTCTGAGAGAGAGGGAGAGGGAGTAAGAGGCTGACACGTGGGGGCCAGCTGTCAGCGTCCGGAGAGAGGGGGAGGGTTTTAATGTTTTCCAGAAATAATTAAAAAGATGATTTCTTGTTTATTTCATAGTTAAATAATCTGAGCTCAGAAAAATATGGAATAAAATTATTTGTATTCCTAATGATGTTTAATTTCATTAAAAAAATGTGTGTTGGGCATGTTAATCAATTGTCATGCTTAATAATTCCATATTTTAATTAATAAATGGCAAGTTTTTGATTTTTCTAGAGTAAAATAATAATCCAAAAATCATGAAAATTTGGGGTTAAGCTTTTCTTGCTAAAGCAAACCTCCACGAAAATTTGGGCACTGTTTGAGAAAGTTCACTGTAGAGAATAATTTTCACCCTGTTTAAAGACTGTAAAAATGGTTAATAAAATAACCAATTAATTAATTAGTAGACTAATTAATTGTTGGGTAATTTGTGGCATTGTTTGAAGACCCTGGATCAGCAAATCCTCTCTGGTCCAAGGCATGGTCATGTATAGTTAAGTGTAGAAGTGCTCACATGTTTTAATAAATAAATAAATTGCTTAAGTGATTAGTGAGATGCTTCACTTAGGATGGATTTCCTTTTTAGTTTTGGTTGGAGACCATGGATCATTATCACCCTAAATGATTCATGGCTTGGTTGTGTAGTGTTGGTCGTGGTCATCATCACATATGTAGTGGATAGTAGTTAATTAATGAATTAAATGCTAAAAGTGCTTAACTTAGGGTTGAGTGCATTTTTGTGTTGTTTGGAGATCATAGGATACTTCACTTTGGTATTCCATGGCAATAACAAGTTTAATCTTAATGTAATCTTATCCACCATGTTAATTAAAAATTTGGTTTTGTTATGTAACAAATGAACCCTAGCTTTCAACCCTTGTTTACAACTTATCCGTGAAGGAAAGTTGTACTCAACTTTCTTTAGTTTGTATGTCTTGCATCATGTTAATCATATCTTTAAGCATGCATCATTTTCTTTACGTCTAGTCCACGTGAGAGCGAAGGATCCCAGTGGTCAAGCTTCGGAGAAGGCTCGTGATGATCCAATACCGACGAGGTGAATCCACCGAAGAAGTTAATGTCAAGATTAACAACTAACCTTCCCTGCAACGCAGGCAAGCCCCGGAGCATAAACCTCTTTACCTTGTGTTTTCAAAAAGTTTACGCACTTGCTTAATATTTTATGCATTAGTTGATATATATTATGGATGTGTAACCACTTGATGCATTACCTTCCTTGATACTCTGATTACATTACCTTGATCACCCTTTTAGTCAATATAAGTTAGTGATGCCTAGCCATGCTTAGTGGAAAAGAGTTGGTTTATGATTTACTTTTCACATTGGTTTGCTACTCGCGAATTTATCCTGAGTAGATGATAAGAATTTGGAATCGAATTGGAGACCGGACGGGACATGGGGAATATCTCTGGTGGAAGCCGACAGGGTTGCCTGATCGTGCTAGTCCCGTCTGTGTCGATTAAGGACCATTCAATGTAGGCCTGTTGTGGTCGAGACTTTGCAGTACCGGCCACATGCTGCGGTAAGCTTGAGTAACTTGGCGATTCCATTACGCGAACGGTACAACGCGCACTGGGAGTGGAGAGATGGCGGGAGTATCGTGTACCCACCCTGCGGGTAAACCGTCCGGGACGGCATAGGGCGGTGGAGTACTGTGCTCTCGGGTGGCGCGAACCCGGTCTGGTTTGGAGGATCCAAGTGAATGGTTGATATACGTAAGGTCCGGGACCTGCTTATATCGTGTGGTTTGGAAATCCTCAGCTGGGTTAATAATCGGTTCGAATCGTCGTTGCTCCTCGGTTATGGAGACTCGACTCTCCGACCACTCATCGTCGTATAATTGTGGAACATAAGATGATAATTATGAGATGGATTGATATAAGAAAGGGTTTACATTGGAATAGGTGCAAATGGAAAATATGATATTACTTGAACTAAAACTTGAAAATAAGGTTTCAGTTTTAGCAAGCTTTTCCGCAAAAGTCTTCTCTGGTTTATGGCCCAGAAAACCCTATATAAGCCAGAATGTCCTTGTTTTTCCTCTTTGTCGGGTAAAACTTGTTGAGTACCCTCATGTACTCAGGGTTTGCTAAACTCCTGTTGCAGGTACTAACTTGAGTTGCAGATCTAGATCATGTCAGTGGGCTCGACATGATCTGGTTGTTTCCCGCAGAGGTTCTGCAATCCTTTCTCGCTTCCGTAAACTAAGTTAAGTTTATTTAATCAAACCTTGATCATGTTTTGTAAACTACTGTTATAAATCTTTCGCACTCTAATATATTTACATGATAACAAATGTTGTAATGTTGTGGTTACTCCCGTGTTGATCCTGGATGGAAGGTGATTCGGGGTTTCCGAAGCCACCCGGTAGAACACCGGAGTTATCGGGTTCCCGTGCACAGCTGTCGGAGGCCTTTAAGGCGATGACAAGTGCACGAGGGCCCAATACTTCGGGCGGTTCTGTTACACTCCCTAAGCAGATATCTCTTTCGCCATGGTCATTTGTTCTTTCTTGCTAGTTTTTCCTTTCCTCTAGACTGCTTGAGAGATCCACAGAAGATTTTACTTGTCCCTGTGTATTTGTATCTAAGATCGAGTGGGAATAGAGATCCCGAATCCTCCATGTTTCCTCCGGAAGTCAAATTGCTAGCTGATTTGTGATTCGTGCTTGTGTTCTTCGCGTTCTTGGCTTTATCCCTTTTTCCCGCTTCGTGATTTTATTCGATTCTTGAGCTGTGTTCTGTCTCTCTACGAACCACTTGATTTTACCTGTTCTAGGTCGTGAGACGATCCCTTCTGCTGAAGAAAATTTTTCCACTTACTCATGATTCCTTAGATCTGGTCGAATCAAGGCGTCCGTGCATCTTTGCTCATATTCCTCGCAAGATCTGTCTTTCCCATTGATTCTTTTTGTCTCGGGCTATAATCTGCTAGAGGGAGCCTTTCAACTGCCTTGTGACCACCTGGTTAAATTTCAGTGGTAGTTGGCCGAGACTTGATCGAGATCCGGGTGTTCCGCGCGATTTTTAGGTCGCGCAGTTTTCCGACCTGTGAACTTCCCTGGTGACTGCACCAGCTTGTTGGAACAGTCGCAGCTGGACGGCACAACCGGTCGGAACAGCTGCAACTGGTCGGAACGACTACAGAAGCTGGTCGGAACAACTATAACTGATCGGAATAGTTACAGCTGGTCGGCATAGTTGGTCGGGACAGCTCTAGCTGGTCGGAACGGTTGCTACAGTTGATCTGAGCTGTAGTAGCTGGTTAGATAAGTAGATATCACTGATCGGAGCAGCGATAACTGGTCGGCCAGCTCAGGGGTGTTTATGCTGATCGCTTTGCATCTCATTGTTGTTCCCCTTATCTTCTGACTTGTTTTATAGGTGATTTTAGGACAGTGGTCGAAAAGTTTCGAGAGAAATTTAAGGCTTCCATTCACCTTCCCTTTGGTCGTCGTTCTCGGTCCTTGAGATTTTACATTTCATGCACAACGACTATACTAGTAAAGGTTAAACTACGCCTTATTTTGACTGCATCAACGCGACACTGACCTATATACATCATTCATTAGGATACTCTGTAGTGAACACGTCCACGCTACTATGGCCCTTTTTACCCGTTGATCAACTCATGATCTTATATGGGCTAGAATCTTAAAAAATATAATTAATAAAATTAATAATACATTTTACTTGTTTCTCTTTGTTTATTACTTTATTTCCGACTCAATTTTACTATTACTAATTAGAGGCTCTAACGGAGACTCCACGTTAATTCTCACCAGATATATTAAAAAAAGATAAATACTAGAAATTCTCCGTTAATCAGAAACATCTGACCATCAAATCAAAATACTGTAGCCATCTATTTTGTTTTCTAAAAAATTACCCACACCTGCCACTATAGGCTAAAAATAGACTAATATCTCATTTTTATTAGGAGAAAAAAACTTAACCTTTAAAGGGAAACATTCACATTTAGTTACTAACAAAATAGGGCTATACGCCCACGTACACGATTTATCAGTTTCTTAATCTATTAATAAAATTCGGAGCCAATATATGAAGGCCAACAAAATTTAAAAAGGCCTCAGCTCGCTTGGCCGCGCGGCCGCCTTCAGGGCATGTTCGGTTGTGGATCAATTTTGGCCTGGATCTAATCCCGTTCCTTCCTAAAATACTTGTCTATTTGCATGTGAAATCCGGTTGTTGCATCCACATGCAGGTAATCAGGCTGCAAATTCAGACGGTTGGATGCGAAACCCCCTCACCCTCCACCTGGAATCAATCCAGACCAGTAGAGATGAGGAACGAAATCGTGCATAGAGACGAATGCGATGGTCGTGCACTAACTCACGACAGCATATCGATACTGCCCATGCTCACGACGTCTTTCATCTCTATGAATCGGAGGACTTGCGATGACGGGTCTGCTATACATGTACCCATGACTCAATTCCTTCCCGGATTGGATCCACTTGGAGAATTAATCCCATGCAACCGAACGTGGCCTCAAGCAGGGGCTTTAGCCTCGGCAGTCGGCACACTGCTCACCTCGATCATGCAAGGCTTTTTCTTTGAGGTGCCAGGAGCGTGAGCTGGAAAAGTGCTAAGAGAAGAAACAAGGATACGAAAGATAAAAACTCATTTCATTCTTTACTGAACACAAATTCACAAGTAACAAAATACATCTCGTTTTGCCCTCTCAAGTCAACCTTCTATTAGGATGTACTACCGCGCAATGGCCCATCAAACAAATACGATTATTCCTTACAGTCTTATCAACAAACAATTTTGGCTTAATAGCTTTCACGTTAACTCGCATGAGAAGCACTAGGAAAAGATAAATCCTACAAATGATCACATAATAGCTAAAAACATTTAGCCTTACATTAATTTGGTAAACTCTAACCATTATCTTCAATAATAGTTATGCAATATGTTATTAGTTTATTTTATAAGAAAAAGTATCCACATATACAACATTAAAAATACATAATAATTCACTAAATTTACATCTAATTTATACATAATAAGTAGTACTAGATTAACCATAACTGTCATTATGAAAGATAATGTAAAGTATCCCTAAGTCTTCCTCCAAATTACCCACATATGTTATTAACAAAGATAATATAAAGTAACTAAATTATCCACCTTACAATTGAAATATGTATAAATCTACATGCAAATACTAATATAAATTATTACGACAAATAAATTAACAACCACTATTATTTCAAATAATTTTATTATATGTTGACTAAAACATTATTGCATATCAATATAGGTAATCTATTTAAAAAATAATAAACAAACACTAAATTATGATGTACATACTAATATAAGTTATTATCACAAATAAATTATTAACCATTATTCAAATTAATTTATTATACATTAATTAAAATATTATGCTATATTAGTATTCTCGTAATCTAATTTTAAGTGTTCTTTGTTTTTATAAAACAATAATACTACACAAAATTTAATTCTTTCATATAATAAATTTAACATCTTTATTGTGGCAGTGCAACTGTAACGTCTTTTATGTCATTATAGTAGACAACAGTTTAGTCTAGATTCTACACTCTTCTTTAAATAAAATAGAAATATATATTATGATAATACGTCGATAAATACATTAATCTCTAGCCAACCGATCTTGGAAAACTATTGTATTTATCGTAAGGACATGCAATTAATAAATGTGACTGCATTTCTCAAAAATCTCTAAAAATACTGCCAATAACCAAAAAAAATATGCCCAACCTATATTTGTAACAAAGTAATCTACATTACTAATTTGTTTAGAAAATCTGGTAACAAATCTATCTTACTATTGTGGAGTCGAATCCTAATAATATCCGTTAGGGCTTCAACGACACTTTGTTAGATTCAGTCATTTCATATTTATCTTCTCTAATTACTAAATTGTCTATCATGGTTATCTAGTTTATACTTTAGTGGTGGTTAGTATAGTGTGGTTTGACATGAGATCTCCGCTCGATCGAGTGCTCTAGCTATCATATGTGGCTAGAGTAGTAATTGATAGTGTAGATATGGAGTCTAAAGTATAGGTTACCTGAGTTTACGTCCAACCCTAGCTCCGGAGGTGACAGCTCCAATCGGGCATTTGTAGTCCACCATGTCTGGGTTGGTGTTTTCGTAGAGCTTTTGACAGCCTGACCCCGATCACCCCTTCCTAGTCTTTTCAAGGATCGGAAAGGTACTGTTCCTCCGTAGTGTGATAGCTGTGACTGACCTCTGGTTAGTTAATCCCTTGGGTCTGTTCTAGAATAGAACCACAGTAATGGACAAGTAAATAGGAACCTTAAACTCTCCCGTTGTCCTCCTAGCTTAGCATGTCTACTCTTTTATCTTATCATAGCGTTCTCCTGTGTTTCGCTTATATAAAACTCCTATTTTATCGCTTACCCCCACATTAGCCTAGTGGGTACATTAGTTAGTAGATACATGATGGTTAATTTTCAAACTCTTTAACCATTTGTTTCCCTGAGAATAAATACAATACCCTGTAATACTCCTGAGAGAAAGCTACAATGATATCCGTGCACTTGTGGATTTCTCTGTTTGCATTAACTAATACCGGCAAGCTTTCTGGCGCCGTTGGCGGGGATACAATCCTGGTGATGACACTAAGAAATGCCAACACTATTCAAAGTACTTGGAGAGCTCATTTTGATTAAATATCATAAAACCATAGTATCACATAATCCTTACTGGTGAGAAAATTTTTACCAAAGCCATATATGACATTTTACAAGTTTTAAGTTTGCTACATACTCTGTCAAACCTTGTGATCCTTATCGAGTAATTTATCATGCTCCTAAGGTCAAGATCACGTATACACAACCAAAAGCATGCACCACTCCTACACTGGGAGTAGGCGCAAAAACATACCGTCTATTTAGTTTCACCAAAAAATGTTTTGCTCCTACACTGGGAGTAGGCAAAAATATGCCTGTTAGGTTTCACTAAAAAATTAATCCATATTCTAAAATTTAGTGATCTCTCTCTATTATATGGTTTAGTAGAAGAGACTTGGACTATGCAAAAGTATGAGAAAAAGAAAAACAAAAAAATGTGGACATGTGAAGGTCCAAGTATGAAAAAAATATGAGGACTTGAAGACTCTTGCTTAGTAAAAAGAAGAAGAAAAAAGATAACCATGTCTCAAAGTAATAAGTTGTACAGAGAGATCATATCAAATAAAGGAGTATTTCTTTCCACCATATATATATTCCACACACATGAAATACACGTATGCAATCATATTTATCCTTACCTGAGCTCCACATAAACCTTTTAGAGGTAGGATGAAAGAAAAAGAAGGTAAAACACTGCTATGCCTTGATAAGAAATCATTCACCATTAAGCGATTTGAGAGTACCATATGAGGAGTATAAAGTGAATTATGCTTTCTTTGAGAAAACTTTAAAAACTTCAAATTTCTAAGATGTGATTTTGGAAATATGATTTCGCTTCGAGAGTTGTTCCACTTTTCAACCGCCCAAGGATATATGTTAGCTAATGCCACATATTCCACTTATGTAAGGAATATCTTGGAATAACCTTTACGTTAGTTGTATATCTTAAGTTATTATGTTCATATTTACTTTTATTTTACTCGAGGACGAGCAAAGAGCAAGTGCAGGGGGTTCTTGTTGATGATCATTAACGTCAACTATAAACTATCAACATAAGGATCAATCAACATAAAAATAATCAAAAAGCAATAACTTATGTTAAGATTTCACTTTGTTCTACTTATACTTGGAGAATTATGCTGGTGGGATGAAAATAGGAAAACTATGTAAAAGGAGGCCATCTAAAGGATCAACGGATTCTGATTCACTTCACAGGACCAACAGTCCCATCGTCATAAACTCCAAGTGTACAAACCGATGTCAACAAGTGATCCAACCTGCAAAAACCCACTCAAGACAGACTATAGGACCTACTTACCAGAGGGAGTGGCCCACCTACCATAGGGTAGGGTCAGCCGACCACTCCGAGGCCACCAGTCGGTGCTAGCTTTTCTCCACCGACACAAGGGATCAATCTCCTCCATTTGTTAAGGTCGGTTATGAAGGATCAAGGTGGAGCCATGCCATCGGTTCATGGGCCCAGTTTGGGATTTGGCCCACAGTGGCCCATATGCATATAAGTGAGATATTGTGGAGAATTTAGTCTCACCTCAGTTGCTAAAGGTGGGCTAAGGTCAGGTGCCCTCTATAAAAGACCCTTAGACCCCCTCCAAGAAGGCATCGCAATTTAAGAGAAGAACAATCCTTACTAGGATTTGTTCTTTGTACATAGAAAATAGTGAAATAAAGAGTGAGGGATGAGTTTGGAGAAAGTACCAGATTTGTTGGGTGCTCTCTCTTCGACTTGTACCTTGGCGGATTCAAATTCTTCTTGAGCTTGATTCTGAGACATCTTTGGTAATTGACTTCCAATTTAAGTAAGTATCTTTTTTATGTTCATAAGGATCATGTCTCATTAGAGAGATTTAATCCTTGTAACGTGCTTGGCTTAAAGTGGCAATCGTTAGTGTAAGCATGGTGCTTAGACTTTCGGCTACTTGTGCATGCCTCTTGCATTCTGGAACGTCTTGCCTGTAGGAATAGCAGGACCTGTGTTGTGACAAAGAAGTCATATTTCTGTTGTGCTCTTCCTTAGTAATGTCTCCAAGTGAACACTAGAATACAACTCTATCTTAAGTTAGAAGTTAAGAGCATTAGAAGTCCTCTCTATACTCCTATTTACATTTAACCTTGTTGCTATCCCTGGTTAAGTTAGTTCATTGTTAATCTCACATGTTTACCTGTGGATACGATACTCATAATACTCATTCTAAAATCTACATCGACATCTGTGCACTTGCGGATTTTTCTACGTGCCACCACAGGTGTCAACAAGGAGCAGTGGGACGCCAAATAAAGATGCATCTACGAACATCTGCATCATGAGCAACAACATCGACACCAATGCTACAACTCCTTTGTCCTCAGCTAAAATCAGCCTCGACAACAACGACGACAATGATGACACCATCAACGACGACACCCACCTAAGCACCATCGAGCATCGCATCAAGCAACTCAATAAATTGTTCAATGGCCCCAAAAGTTCTCTGTCAATAGCAGACCCAAATCAACTAAAGAATGCAATAGTAGAAGCACCAATCACACATGAAGGAAGAGCGCCAACAACAACAACACCCGGTGCACTCAACATGAAAATCACCCACCACTCTTTTTCGATAGATGCACATAGGGGCCTTCAGTTGGAACAACCTTGGCCAACAAGAATGACATCAATGCCAAAACCATGACCACGACAACGAAAAAAGGATATCACTACAGAACAACTCAAGGAGAAAAACATGCACGTCAAGGAGGTGGTAGAGCGTGCTCTACGAAAGGAGCAAATGGCGGACTACAAGCGGTCAGAAACTCCATAGATAGATCCAAAGGCTTATACAATTGGAATCATAGGATCATACCCAACATTCACAAACCCGTTCTACACCCAGCCTATTCCCAACATACTTTCAATAAGGTCAGTGAAATCGACATCAAAAGAAATGATCTTTACCGGTCACTAGCAACAAGTACATGGAAACCACATTCGGCGCCAATAAATGGACTAATAGGTTACAACAGTATGCCAGCTTGACTATAAAAGCAACACTAGTAGCTGCGTCTCCAACCATTGACAAAAACAATAAATCAGAAATTATAATGAGGTTGGATGCCCAGAATCAGGACGCCTAGGTTGGCGCACAATGCTTTCTGAACAAACTAGACATGGCAATAGTGTAAGGATCATAATCAACACTGACACCACACAAAACACCATTAGAAACATCACTAGGAGTTGGGCATGGAGCTCTCCACTGCCACATCATCAAAAATAACCCAACAACAACAATCAGCTCAACCACCATCTGCAACACCGCTACCCCACTACAAAATGAATCGAGCTACATAGACAAACCGACAGAACAGGTTGAACCTTATTATGACACTGCTGCCATCTTCAGCTACATCCGCCAAGCATTGAACAACATGACTGAACTACTACCATCAAGCTAGAGGAAATACCAATGCAAGCTCGTCTACAACCCGATACCACATCCACCATCAAGGGCGACACCATAGCACTAGCTTGGTCACACGACCAAGGTATCATTATCGGTGTCAACAGTCACTTCAGCATCGAAAGCTTCCACGCTACAACAACTCCGACACTCCTCTTCGTGGAGAAGGGCTATATCAACATACACCATAATTCCATAAGACGCCATTCCATCCTCAACACCGCTCGGGCACACTCTGACCAACATCAACCACTGAGAAACAGCACTACCTCATCCTCGGCTACATCTACGCCAAATTCATCAGCAGCCACATGGAGAACAAAATGGGGCGCTTCATCGTCAGCATGGAGGTGGCAAACTTTGGAGCAGTCTTCTTCCCCGAGCAACATCATTGACCAAGCAAGATACAGCGCGAGGACACGCTGTGCGGAGAACAGGGGCAGAAGTCATGTGCCCAATGTGGGCCCCCAATGAAAGATCAAGCGAGGCCCAGTGCAGAGCCCGAGCTGGCTCATGGCGCCTCCTGTGCATGGGCAAAGAAGGGATCGACATGGCCATCAGAGGGCACGGCCAGGGAGGGCTACCGCGGCCCGGGGTGGATCCTGGCACCTAGGATGGATTAGAATAAAAAATTAGGAAAATAGCCAAGGATTAATTAGTAAAAATAAATTAGAAGTTCCTTAGGAGGATAATTAGTAATTAATTTTGTAAGCAAGCCCAAATCTATAAGGTCTCTTTTAGAAAAAAAAGTTAGATTGCTTAGGGACCAAGACATTCCCAGGACTATAAATAGAGAAACCATTCAATCTTAAGCAAGAGATTAGAGAAATTAGGGTTAAGCCCTTATCTCATCTCTCTCTCACAGTCGCCACCCCCTCCCTCTCCTCGGTGCCATGCCTTCCCCTGCCTAGCTATCGTGCAACCTGTGCCGCCACCCAGCCACCACCACTAGCCACTAGCCGACCACAATCGGCCACTTGCTGCAACGGCCGCTCCACCAGTAGCGTGCCCTGCTTGCCACCCATAGCCGCACGCTGGCCACCAGCTGCCCTAGCCAACTGCCGCTCCTAGCCATCTGGCCCTAGCTCGGCACCCATGACCAAGGATCACAACAGAGAGCATCTCGCAACCTTGGATCAAATCCCCTCAAAATAATGCATAGATTGTTCACATTTGTGTGTTTTTTGCATGTGTCAAAAGCTGAGTCAGTGGAGCCTCTAGGAGCATTGGGCAATGGGGCAGGCATCGTCCAATTCCCCCACTAATGGTGTGATGGCCCTGGGGTGCTTCAAAACATGGGTATGAAATTTGGTATCCGTTTGAGCACCAACGTAAGCACGGTGGGTCCAACAATCAATGTATCGCCTGTTTCGAGCCTTTGATGTTTGCACCGAGTTGCAACCAATGGTGGTTTGAGCTTGAGAGTGTGTTCCTTGGCCACTCTCATGGATTGGTGAGGTGGCACTAGTGAGGCCACGTCGGGCGATGTCTGGTTGGGTCGGCTAACCCCATTATGTGGCCTTGCTCCACTTGCTTCTAGTGCTTGATTTTTGGTGTATTTTGTATAGTTTTTCTGCATAAGCAAAGATCTCCAAGTACAAGTGGAACAATGTGAATTTTAAACAAAATACTAATATGATATTGTTTATTGTATCACTTTTGGTGCTGATGAGGACATCACTACCTCGGATACAACCACATTGGGAGCTTTTGATTTAAAGGTGCACGAATTCTTTATCAAGATTGTATTTGATGCTTTTGATGAATTGATGCTGCACCATGATGTGTGTTCATTTACATTTTCAGAAATACATACGTGGATCAAAAAGAGCGTTAAACACACAGGGAAGGCATGGAGGACAAAAGAAATTGATTGAGGGGCAAATCCAAGTATTCCCCACGTCACTTTTGGCCCAAGAAAAGAAAGAGATCTAATCCAACACGTTTTGGTGCTGAATTCGGACTGCAGGACAGCGCTGAATTTAAACGGCCGCCAAATATGCATACGTGCTCTGATTTGGGTCTATGACTACTTGATGGAAAGCTATCGGAGTCCTCTTTCTAATGGATCCTTCCTCATCTCCAAATTCCATCCCTATCAGCCGAAATCACAGAAATAAGATGTTGCATCACCTATAATGGGCCTATGGGCTTGTAACTTCATCTGGGACCCCGGCCCAAGTGGGGCCCAAGTGGGGTGCGCCTAACCAGGTCGAGCACGACTCTAGGAAGCCCTAGGTCGTCCTTCCACCTATATATACCGACTAGCTGCTATAGAACAACTCGGGTTTTGTTTATGTAAGTTTAGCTATCGCTACTTCCTGATAGACGCGTGTGCTGGCTAGACCATCCGTTCTACTTGATTCGGAACCCCATTTTATCATTTGTATTCAATTCCTATTTGCAATTCAGATTGTTTTTATCTTGTTCTTGCTTGTTTCTTCGATTTGCTTGCAGAAATAAGGTTGATCTGCACCGGCAAGATCAACAACCCACGGAGAGGTGTATCGATCGCTAAGGCGCAACACAACGTCTCGTACGGTTGTAGTCGGATCGTCAACGTTTCTTCCAAATCGTAGTTATCATCAACTCACCAAAAGATCGGGACACCCTAGTGCACATCAGGTGCAATGTTGATGGTTAAAATTAATGTTCAATTACCATCAACGCCATGCTCTTCATCTTGATATGGATCTAACCTAGCTTGATCACATACTCAGCAAAAAGGTTAGTCTACTGGTTGTCTCAATTAGCAAAACCAAACATAGGGCTTTCAGCTCCAGAAAGACTTATCTCTATAAAGCACTTCTCGCTACTATAAGCAGTCAGAAAAAGAGTGTTGTGGCAACAACTACATCTAGTGTTGCAGCTTTGATAATGCTTGGTGGTAGAAATGTCCACTTATGCTACTTCGAGCATCATCTCTCATTATTTGGGAAGAAGCTACCTTGGCAAAGAGGCAGTCTGTTGAGGCGCTGGACAATAGCCTCCATGATATAATGGACCTACTTGAGCCACCATTTAGGGGGAAGACTGTGGTGTTCAATGGAGATTTCAGGCAATTCAAATTCTTCACATTGTTTCGAATAAGGTCATTGGCTTAGATGTGCCTCGCTGCGATCGTCATACCTTTGGGATTCCATGTGACATATGAAATTGGTGCGTAACATGAGGGAAAATAGTGACCCATGGTTTGTAGAATACCTGTTGCGCATCAGTTGTGGCTCTGAGCAGGCCAATGCTGATGATGAAATCCACCTTCTTCGTGACATATGTGTACTACACACAAGGGAAGATAGTGATCTTGATACACTAATTTATTGCATATTCCCTAGGCTCAATGCAAATATGTCAAAGAAAGACTACATCACCTCTTGAGTGATATTATTTACGTGGATCAATTGGGTTGATATGATTAACATGAAGATGATTGGTAGTTTCCAAGGGGATCAGATGGTCTATCATAGGTTTAATTGGGCGGTGGATGATATGCACAACTACTACTCTCATGTATTCCTTAACAGTTGACACCCAATGGTCAACCACCTAATGTGTTAAAGCTGAAGATTGATTGCCCAGTCATATTACGTAGGCACATTGACCGAACGAATGGACATTGCAGTGGTACTAGGCTTATCATTAGGGGTTCCAAAAGAATACCTTAGATGCAGAAACTTTTTGAGGCAGCATGCTGAAAAGCAGACTATCCCTAATGTCAGGTGTACTTGCCAAAACCAATGTTCTCACATGGCCAATTATATGTAGCGCTATGAAGAGCCACAACAAGGTCAAACATTAGGATCTTGGCCGTGCTTGCCACTGAGAAAGACGTGGCAAGGGAAAGGGGGAAGAAGAAATTGTTAAATGGTATATTCATGAAGAATATCGTTTATAAAGATGTTTTGACTCCATAAAAGAGGTAACATTTCCTGTTAACATATATTTTCTGAAGATAGTCAACAATACTTTAGCTTTCAATATCAACAAACTGCTTGTATGTAGGATACTTCCAACACAACTAAGAGAACTGCAAGTGACTACTTGGTTATTGGTGCTTGCCGAGTCAATACCCTTACGATGTTATTAAGAAGATGTGGCATTTAGGTATGTTAGATGATATAGTTAGGACATAATTGCTTTTTTTAGTTTTACATGCACAAAATTCAGTCTATAATACACGTTCATCTCCCCACCTTACATTTAGGATAGAGGATATTTTAATCGTACGAATTTTCTCCCCACCTTACGCTTAGCAAAATAATTAGTTCAAATAAATTTTCTCTCTCCTCATGTTAAAAAAAATCTAGAGATGAAAATGTATAAAAAACAACCGTAAAATGTAAAGTACTAAGCATAGATCATAAGAGAAAGAAGTTGCTAATCTTGTAGATAGCAAAGATTTGTGTATTATCACCAAAACAAAATCACAAAAAATTTTGGCAGCACCTCCCCTCTAGCTAGAGAAAAATTTTGAAGACAAGTGTAGCTGGCTCGGGCTGGAGGAGGAAGAAGGAGTATAAAAAGCAAGCCATCAACCTGTCAGAGCGCCAAGCATCTTTAGTCCCGGTTGGTAACACCAACCGGGACAAAAAATAGCATCTTTAGTCCCGGTTGGTGTTACCAACCGGGACTAAAGATGTCCGGCACTCTGACAGGTTCTGACAATATTTGAACCGAAATTAAAAATGATCTTTAGTCCCGAACCGGGACTAATGTTCCTAAAAATTCGTAGACTTTTTAAGTCGGGATTAGAAATATTCTTTAGTCCCGGGTGCAACTTAAACTGAGACTATTGTGGATTTTGGCACTTCAACCGAAAATGATTTCTCCAGTAGTGCATCCATCATTGGTTAAGAGACTTATTTAATAATTGATGTTCCGAACAACGCTCAATCTGTTTGTTTTGTGTAACAATACACAACAGCACAACACAAGTTCATACTTACGTTCTCGTGGCACTAGTTTTTTCCTCTTGCAAACCTGTAGGCATTTACCTAGTTACCTAGTAAATCATACTCAAGTGACAGTGGATCGACGCGCACATGGACAACGTTCTAAATGTGGCAAACGACCTAGCTAGGTGTACATGCATTTGGGTGCGTGTGCATGTCTATATGTGTACTGTGTACAACAGATGGGATGATACAGGAGGAGGATTATCGTATTATTTATATGTATATCTATGATCTTATCCTGATGTCCGTATATGCATGGATCTCGGATCATATGTTGTTCTGGATGGTAGTTTTGAGCTCGTCCACCTTGGCGCCAACAACCCTTTTCACCTCAACGCCGTTCTTGATCAGCACGAACGTCGGCAGCGCCTCCACTCGGTACTGCTCCGCAATATTTATCTGTATGTATGTACGCATGCATACCAGCAATATCATTGTCAGATAATTAACCAACATGACCGTGATCAAGTGATAGATAGCTTAGACACGAAGATATAATTCATGGGCAACCGGCTCCCCGCCATCATACGTTTTTAAGCTTGTCGTTGTAGATGTTCACCAGGCAGAATACGGCACGATCCTTTTGAGCCACCGCTATATCCCTGAACGGTTTCCTCATCGCCTGGCATAGTTCGTTCCAGTCCGCCGAGAACATCAGCACCACCTTGTCATAATTTCAAAGAGTAGAGCGACAGAGCACGAGATAGATTCATTAATTTGTAGTATTAAGCTTGAATTCAGAAATGTATTTATTTGCGTCACAATTTAGATACTAGCATACGTACCGGTCTGCTTTGCGCCACAACCCTCTGGAGCTCTTCAGGGTTCCTGATGATTCTAAAAACATAATACCTGGGGGGGTAGGGATGTGGAAACACTACGCCAACAATACAAAAAATGCCATGAGTGAGATCAAAATTACATACACACTAGAATCATATTCATTCATGCGCTACAACGAGAAATAATATACTCATATGATGAGCGAAGACTGCCACTGCAAGTCGACGTGAGACTTCACATCGTACGTGGACGTATAATTCCGGTCTTCGTATCAGAACTTAGTTGGACCTAAACGCATGAGCTCCAAGTAGAGAATGATTCGGACGTGGACGCGTGAACAGAGATCGAGACTTGGTATCACAACTAAAAAAAGATTTTGCAATGCGGTGGCGAAACATTAACCAAGCCGGTTACAAAAAACTACCTCGAAAAATGCCGAAAGATAATGGAGGGGGTCGTTTTATTGAGAGGCACTAAAAAATGACTACCTCATAAAATCGATTTACCGAGGTGATCGTTTTATTTTCGGAGGAGGTCAATGACCGCTTCCTAGAATCTATTTACCAAGACGGACCTCTCCTAGAGCCCATTAACGTAGCCACACGTATAAAAGCAGCTCTTAGGCCTTTCCTCCCTCACTTCTCTCTCCCCTCACGCAGTTGCGCTGAAGCCCGAGTGGCTCGGCATCTCCATCATGCATTCGCGCCTAGGGCATCTCCAGGATACCTCCCTCCCTCCACTCTCTCCCTCACACTTATCCTCCAGCTGGTGGCAACGTCCTCCCCATGCTTGCACCATCTCTCTAGAAGTTGAGCGGCATATCTCGCGGCGGAGCCTAGCAACGGCCGCGGCAGCCTCGAGCGGTGGCCGCACTCTTCTCCTCGAGATCGGCAAGCCCCTGGTCGTCCGGGCGGCGCGAGCCGGATCCCGACGGCACGGAGTTCCTCCTAGCGAATCCAGACGGCCTCTGACAACAGATGCGGGCTCCTCCTGCGGAGCACATCCGGCGAGGGCTCGTGGCCACGGGGTCACACGTGGGCCTCCCCTGGCGGAGCTAGCGGCGCGGGCCTCCTCCAGCAACGTAGGCCTCCTTCGGCAGCATCGGGGGTTGCATCCACCGGCGAGGCGCAGGGTAGCGACGCAAGGTCCAGATCCAGGGCAGTTGGGCTATGGGTTTTTCTTTTTTTGTTGTTCATTCAATTTTTGTAGGCGGACGTTTGACCCACCTCGGAAAGTAACAAGTAACCGTGACATTTTAGCCGAGGCGGAAGTCGGTTAACTCATTTTGCCTGTCCGAAATAAAATTTCTGTATTCGTGTATCCTCATCTTTGAGGACAATTTTGATCATTTTCATAAAATAATATATTCATGCATTGCACAGAAACAATGAATTTTTCACCACATCTACAACGATGATTTTGATCATTTTCAGAAAAATAATAAAAAACTAATAAATGATTTTCATATTGAGAACCACTACTACAGACTTGAACACCACTGCCATTTCAAAAACCCATCACTGCCTTTTTTCTGAACCGGCACAACCAAACGGCACTGATGAGGGGCTCTTTAGTGCTAGTTCTAAAACCGTTAGTGATGAGGTCTCCATGAAACCCACGGAACAGTCTCAAAATATTTTTTTTGAATACTAAGAGAGACCCACAGAGCAGCCACATGTTGTGTGATTTTTTCGCGTGAAAAATGCACGCTTCTCGACCGCCGGCGCTCAAGCCCACGACCTCAGGCTTCATGTATTCATCCCCGACCACTTCACGATAGAAATGAGATATTTGTCATCCTTATTCTATTTTTATTCGGTTTTGAAACGAGTATTTGAGATCCTAAATGAATTCAAATGAAAAGGTCGTCAAGTACATAGTTTACAATTTTTCATGATCTACATCCTTGGTTTTGGTCATTTTCTCCATCACAGGTCGTTTAAAATTTTTGAATTTCAAATGTGAGGAAATTCAGTCATAATTTTTCTTGGATAAATGATTTCAAATAAAAATGTAGTCAACTACAAAGTTGCATAACTTTTTGAGATCTACAACTTTTGTTTTGGTCGCTTCTCCATCCGAGATCCTTAACTATCACTACACATTCACATATGACTATATGACATATGGATTTCTTTGGTATTAACTTCTACAAAATCTTATGAATCAAACATTTTGACATCAAAACAACTTCAAATAAAAAGGTTATCAACTACAAAGTTGCATAACTTTTCGAGATCTATAACCTTTTTTTTGTCTCTTCTCCATCTGACATCACTGACTACCACTACACACTCACTTGACTATAGAGTATATAGGCTCAGTTGGTATTACCTCTATAAAATTTTGTGATGAATATGTGGACATCCAGCAATCTCAAATCAAACAAGTTTGAACTACACGAGTACAACAACTTTGGTTTAAAGTTTGTTTTCATCGAACATCGTATGAGAAAAATTATTAAGTTTTTCATATAGCTTATCACTTTTAGGTCATGAGCCGGCAGTGATAACCCAATATCGCTGGCGCTTAAAGCCAAAAACCGGCAGCGATGACCCAATGTCACTGCTGGTATGATTCAATTGTCACTGCCGGTTCAAGCCAAAAACCGGTAGTAATGGGCCTATAGTGAAATTCAGTTATGTACTAGTGAACCTTAAACTATTTTCAAGTTCATACAGACCTTTCTTTTTTCTCTCTTTAGTTATTTATCAATGCATCGGCCTGGTTACATGGACCTATATATGCTTTTTTGGCTGGGAGAAGGCCCATGAACCAAAGCAAAGCAAAGAGAATCCTCCTACCGTCATTTTGTTTTACTTTCTATAATACCCCCGCATCCCTTCCTCTTCAGATTTTCCCCCTTGCCGTCCTGCGTCTACACACCACCGTAGGCAGTCATGACTATCATCTGTTTATCTAATTCTTTGACATCAGAGCCACAGAACCGCATGGCAGACCACAAGTTTCTCTGATCATCAATTGTCTAAATAGGAGAATCACATAACACCTACACCTACATCAGATCAACTGCAAATCGAATAAAATCAGTCAACAGATCGAACCATATAACACTAGATGCATGTGTTTTATTTTATATTATATATAGACATTCTAGAGATTATGCCTTGTGTATATACACAAACCAATAGATAGATAGATAGAGAGATAGACAGATAGATAGATAGAGAGATAGAGAAGCAGGATAAACAACAGGGGGAAGGCAAGAAGCAAGTACTGTTACCTTCGTTGGTAAGCGACATGCTGCTTCCTTGCCTTCACGATCCACCTTGTATGGGGATTGGGACGAAGGCAATCGTCAGTGCGCTGTGATGGCAATGTATATATATACACACCATATATACTATATTTCAGATGTCTAAAATATAACATTTGTTCAGGTGACATTTATAACCTCAGATGACATCTACAACCATCATATCCTCTCATCCAACGGTCAAATCTATTAGCACAAATCACAATAAACAAGTTGTAATTTTTTTATGAAAAAACAAAGACAAAACTATTCAGACGCCTCAAGTGTGTGTGTGTATATATATATATATATATATGTGTATGCAACTGTGCCCGTGTGTTGCAACGGGTAAAATTGGGGCGCGGCGGGATGAGGACGGGAGATGGGCTCGTGTGGCGCGCCGCACGGCTCATCCGTGTGGCGTGGCCGAATCTCTAATTTAAAAACTCAAATTGAAAATCCGAACCGTTCAAATTGTTCTACATATTAATATTGCCTTGTATACCAAATTTTATATTTTTAAATTTTTTTACTATTTTATCAGATATGTCAAAAATGTAATAATCCAACGATTTCTGGAGTATCTATTTTATTGCATTTTTGACCTATCTGATAAAATAGTAAAAAATTCAAAAAAATATAAAATTTGGTATACAAGGCAATATTAATATGTAGAACAATTTGAACGGTTCGGATTTTCAATTTGAGTTTTCAAATTAGAGATTCGGCCACGCCACACGGATGGGCCGTGCGGCGCGCCACACCGTAGCTCCATCTATATATATATGCAACTGTGTCCGTGTGTTGCAACGGGTAAAATTGGGGCGCGGCGGGATGAGGACGGGAGATAGGGACACAGGCGCAGCGCGGGAGCTCCGAGCAACGACGGGAGGGAGGGGCGCAGGCGCGGCGCGGGGCGGGGCGTGGATGGGGACGGACGGGAGGGGCGCAGGATATATATCTTAAATCTTAAACTCTTATAAAGCAAAACCCCATTATCATTTTATCTTCACATGCAAGGTGTCCACCTAAGCAGTTCACTATCACTTATAATTAAAGCCAATTAGCATTATATCTCGATATGCAATATGTCCACTCATCGTCCACTATTACTTACAATTAAAATTCACTAGCACATATGATGTCTACAGTAGCAAGACACATCATCCATTAACAATCCATGGACATTGGTTTGTAATAGTTAATCTATTTTTAAGTAAATCTATGAGTTTGTAATAGTTCTCGCAGCAACGCGCGGGGTATACTTCTAGTATATATAATGATGTAGTCGAGGAATTGAGGCCTACATGTGCAATGGTGGATGGAGCATTGATTCGTGTTTCTCGAGTACGCCAACGAGACATCTTTATCAACGTCTGGATAGGAAGGAATAAATGCCACTAGTCACATGTCTACATCAAAGTCATCCACGCTGGCAGTCACACCAGTGACCATCGCTCGGAGCTCCCACGCCGCCGTCTGCATCTTCGTCCTCTGTGTGCTTTCCTCCCCGTATCGTCGTTCCGTTGCAACGCACGGGCATTTTGCTAGTAATAATAATAATTATTATAATAATTGTTATTATTCATCCTAAATGTGTGAAGGGTGAATCTCTCCTACCGACATGAGAGAATATTAGGCGGTGGGCATCGTGAAAAGAGAGCCAAAGGAAATTTAGTGGCGGGACTCAGGTCACCTCTAAAGATTATGCCGATTCTACTCCTTTGCACAAAGCGATTCCAGCTCCAATTATGCTTCCTTTTGAGCCGTGAAGAAATAATATTCCTTGCCAACCCGCACAGCCAGTTCTGTGTTCCATTTACTTTGTTCTTAGCTGCGCGTTTACTTGGGCCAAGAACTTAAGAGTTATTTCCGATTTAAAGCATGTTTTCTGTTGTTATATACTTTAATTTATATATATGAGGTCACGTACTACTATTCCTAGTTTATAAAATCCTTCTGGGCACTTAATTGATTTCACTAGTGACTGTGAAGACTTCTTAGCAAGACTTCATTAGAAAGCAAGGGAAAGGGACCAATCGTAAGGAATCCTAACACAAAGGATTTAGTGGTGAGACGTGTTACTGAACAACCGGTCGTATTAGGACATGTTGTCTACAAGTTATTGGGATCCCACGCATAAACAACTATGGGCCACTTTAGTATGATCTAGATCCTAGAAGAAACATTTCAGATTTAGATTCTCTGGATGAACGTTACAATGAGAAACAGAATCGATCACTTGCTTAAACCTGCTGCTTGCCTGAATTCATATTCTAAAAAAAGAAAAATATAGTGGAATAGACTAAAATGCCCTTGTTATGTTATGAGTTTTTATTAAGTTATCACTCATGAAAACATTTATAATCATGAGTAAATGCTACTAGTGGCAAATGAGGTCTTGTTATTCAGCTATTGGAGGGTTCTTTATTTTTTGTTGTAAAATATATGGACTCTCTCTTAAAAGGAAATCCTAGTCTATTTGTATGTGGGCGCAACCAAACTATTAGGCCTTGGCATGACTATATATATGTGCACTACTACAATACATGTTTCTAGGAAGTCAGATTGGGTTTTTTAGGCACGTTTCCAGGTGGTTAGATTGGGTTTTTGCAGGCGGGCATCATGTCCACCTCAAAAATGCATGTGAAAATCGAAATTTGTGGAGGAAGAAAATTGGAATTTGTGGAGGTGGGCAAGTAAAAATGAATCATAAGAAACAAAAAAGCTCGCCAGCCTGAACCCAAACCCAAGCCCATAGAGCTCACCAGCATGGTTGCCGCTGCTGCATCCCGCCGCCACCATATCTAGACCCAGCGGCCCCGCTAGGATCTCACACGGAAGCAGCTGCCACCGACTCCGATAGAGGAGTGCTACTGCCACCGCCATTGTCTGAATTTCGTGGAGGAGTTGCCGCCGTTGAATCTCACAAAAGCAGCATCTCGCCGTAACACCGCCGGAATCGGATCTTAGCCACTTAGGGTCACAAGCTCCGGATCCGCTGCTAGGGGGTGCGCTGGTTGCATTGGAGGCGCACGGTTGTCGGGGTTGCCAGCTCTGGATCCGCCATCAGAGGTGCGTGCTTGTCGGTCCCCACGCCGTCCTTCGCCGCCGAGAGAGGTGTGGCTAAGAGAGAGATGGAGAGAAGCACGCGAGAAAGGTGATGGTGTGCGTGAGAGAAAGGCCGTCGACGCAGAGTCTGGAGAGAGATGGATGGAAGAGAGTGGAGATACTTTATTTTAAAGGTCAAATAAACTTTTTCCTATTTTCCCCTCTCCCTTAACATTACTTTTCTAACCTCATATTCACGGAATCAGCTCCTCTGCAGTCGACTGCAGAGTGCAGCTGTCACTGCATGCGGGCCCGAGCGACTGTTGGGCCCACGCGTCAGTGACTGCAGTCGACTGCAGAGGATCTCAATCCCATATTCACACTACGAGATTCATGGACGATCTAGATCATAATTCCAACCTTAGGTCAACCTCAAGAGCGTCTCATCGACGAGTCTCTTGAGGAATCCGCTCACAAAAATTCCATAGATTATACACCTATTGTGCCGAGTGTCTGACTACTAGATTCATTAGTTTCTAAGACCACAAATCCTCTTCACACACACACAAGAAGTTCACAACCAATTGAGATATCTAATCGATAAAAAAACAAAACCATTACACCATTAACACTACTTTTCCAAACCTGTATTTGCAATTCTGCACTTTTTTCAATGAGGTTCATGGATGATCTAGGTCGCTTGCCAACCCTAGGTCAACCCCAAGTGCACCTCATCGACAAGTCTCCTGATAAATAATTTGTGGGCTAAGTTTGAGGAATGAGTTTAGAAAATAACAAAAAATGTCCATAGATTATACACCTGTTGTGCCGAGTGCTTGACTACTAGATTGATCGGTTTCTAAGACCTTAAGACCACAAATCCTCCTTCGGCATGTAATTGAATTGAATCTTCATAATTTCATATTTTGAAAATAGAGACATGAATGAGAAAGCATCCAAATTGAAGAAAAAATTGGGCCGTGAAGTATCATCATATTTTAAAAGGGGGGTAGACTGACAGAGCAAGATTTGGGCCGTCACTAGTTATTACCATAAACTACGGGCCCAGCTGATCGGCCCAAGCTTCGTCATCTAAACACTTGTCCTAGCAGAACAACGTGATTCATTTTGCTCCCAAAAAAAAAGAAAGAAAACTAGATTGAGTGAGATATTTATTCACCAGTGCTCCCGTCCTCCGGTGGCGGCGCCGTCCTCCGTCCCTCTCCGCCTCCGACCTCGCACAACCCCAGATCGATGGCATCCAGCTCTAAGCTGAGCCATGCCGTTTCGATCTCCAACACCGACGCGCCGGCGCTGCCTCTCGACGCTCTGTTCGAGGTCCTGCTGCTCCTCCCGGCCAAGGAGCTCTGTTGCCTCCGTGCCGTCTGCCGGTCGTGGCGCGCCCTCACCTACGACCCGCACTTCACCACGGTGCACAAGTCCCGGCACCCGGAGCCCCTCTTCGCCGTCCCATTCTAGGACTGGGACGGCGGCAACACCAGGGGCGTCGCCATCGTGGGCCTGTCGGGACAGATGCTTAGGAAGGTACCCTTCGACGCTGATCGCATCGAGCTGCGTTCACCCACCTCGACCGCCTCTGTGTCGTTAGGGGCTGCAAACCCTCCTTGGCCGCCCGGGTTCTCAACCCGGCCACTGGAGTTGCCATCGCTTTGCCTGGCCTCCATTCGGATGAATTTGTGGGCATTTGCCTCGAGCAGACTTTTGGTTTGGGTTCTGTTCTCACGCACAACTGTAGGACGGTTACATATGCTTTTGTACAGGTTGCTTCCACTGGAGAGTACAAGGTACTCCGCATCAGCCATCCTGGTAGCTCTCGCTCGCACTCGCAGTCTCAGCTATGTGACATCATCACCCTTGATGGTAGAAGCGAGGGAAGGTGGAGGAGAAAGCAGAACCCACCGGGAGGCCTTAAGAGAAATGAAATCATGGAATGCATAGCCGTCAATGGGATTGTGTATTTCTTCATTGATTATTCTGTTATGGAACCAACAAGCATGGCTCCATTCGATCTCAATACGGAGAAGTGGATGCCAACACTTCGGGGACCGGAGCCATTGCGAAGTGCTGACTTTCGGTCCTTTCGGCGGCAACTCTCATTGGCCAACTTAAATGGCAGCTTGGCTCAATGAGAGTTGCCATTTAAGTTGCCATTTAACTTTACAATGAAACCTCACATTGTCAATTATAGTCACAATGCATTACAAACATATGATGATTACCTATTCTATTCTACTTCTAGATAGATAAAAAAACTAAAGGAGAATGAATGAAAAAAGACATAGTTTGGAAGTTAGACCCCTTTATAAGACTCTCTTTCAAAAAAGAGGTGTTAACACTGAAATTTAGTAATTGAATCCCTAAGTTTGCAAAGGCGAAGCAGAATCGGATCGGCTGGAGACAGGGGTCACATCGGTTGAGGAGAGATCGGCTGCGAGGCCAATCGGCTAAGGTTGGATCGGACAGGGGTAGCCGATAGCCGATTCAGGTCCGGAAGAGAAAAAACCATTTCTGATTCAGCAGTTTGAGGATAAATAGAAGATTCGGTTGTTAATTGCGCGTTAAACGATATTGTCATTTATGGATAGAGTCCTGTAACGGCAATTGTATCTGTAATTTAGGGGTTTGTTTAAACTGTTAGGTGCAACATGGCGTGGGTCCCGCTTGGGATAATGTTGTGTTTTAAATAGTAGTTTAGATAGAGTCCAGGGTTTGTACAGATAATTGTATCTTGGGTATAAATAGGACCCGAGACCCCCTGTAAAGAAACACAATCAATCAAACATTCGGCGCATCGCCAGCCCTTTTTCTTCAGACGAGCACTTTGTTTGGCTACGGGCTGCATCGTTTCGATCCCCAGATCTAGGTAAATGCTTGTCATTAGTGGTACGATCTATTGTTTCTAGTGCTTTCATCACAATGACACATTAGGATCAAGAGTTTGTACTGCGCTATTTATCATATAGCGCATATAAATTGGACTAATGTTTAGATCTATCCTGCCATTGGCTAGTTCTAGCGAGGACTTGCAGCCAATAGGGCTAGATCTAAAGGTTGGCTGGTTTATATGCGGTATCCACCGTCTCGAGAGATATAAATCGGCTACAACAGATCAGGTTTTTCTTTTTATACTTAATGCTGCATCGGGTTCGAACTATTAAGTCATTTTTAGAACTATCAATGATCTGTTTAGCTAAGATTTATATTATTTAGAGACAGCGCCAGGGTTTCTGTAGGATCGAACAAGACCAAACAAACCTACCAGAGGGGGTGAATGGTAGGAAAAACCAAAAACCAAATCTTTTGCGGAATTAAAAGATTTACCTCTTACCGATGAAATCGATCTACAAAGCGAAAACGTACAGAAGTTGTTGAAGCCGCCGCTGGTCACACCGCCTTTCCTACGCTGCTGGTCAGACCGCCTCTCCTGGCCGGTCAGACCGCCGCCTAGCCGCCGGTTGGACCGCCGCCACAACCCGCCGGTCGACGCGCGCTTACCTACGGGCCGACGTCGGTATCCGAAAACACCGAAAGATGAACTCTCGAAGAAGTAGATCAAACTATTTCAACTTTATTGCATCTAAAAGTGTTTACAAAGTGCAACAACAAGCACTCCTCACCAAAATCTTGACCTAACTCAAAAACCCTAGCTATTCTCTCAAGTTTCGCTCTTGAAAATCGATATCTAGGAGGCACACCCTCCCTCTTTATTTATTACATAAAAATTTCCTACTTAAAGTAAGTGTAGAACTCCTAATAACAATAGAACTCACCCTCCTAATTACCAAATCAATTACAGTCTCCAAATTGTAAACCTGCAACTGCCCAACCGAGTCGGACTCCTCTGCACGTTTGTCGTCCTGGTCTGACTCGACATGCAACCAACAGCCACCGAGTCACTCTGTGTAACACCCTAAAAATCGGGGATTTAAAAATCGAAAACTAAAATTTGGGACTTACAAAAAACTTTTGGTATTATTGCATCTTGTCATGTTTATCGCCTCTTGTCTATAAGTTTTGTCGCGTGATATAGATAAAATAAAAATTTATTTAAAGAATGAAAAGCCGAGGAGTTTCAAATCCAAAAGAAAGGAAATTTTTTTTAAAAAATAAAGATCCAAAATAAACAAAACAAAAATTTATTAATTATAAAAAGATATATAGGAAAGTCTAGGGTTGATTTTGAATCAAAAATCATATTTTGGAAAAGTTAAAATATAGAATTGAGGGAATAATATGTAAGACTTGGGAATCTATAAAAATTATCGAAAAGTATATAACTTTGGTGTAGACAATAAAATAGTGATTGAAAAGATAATTAATATCCAAATATGAATAAAAAAATTTAGGAAAGAAAATATGAAGTTGAGAAAGTAATGTTAATCAAAAATCCTAACTTTTAAATTTAAAAGAAAGGAATGAATAAATTAGGGATGAAAGTATATTTTGAACATTGAAAAGTGGGAGAAAAATTTGAAAATGTATTTTTAAATTAATCTTGGGAATATTAGAACTTGTTTTGAATTTTTAGAAGGAAAGGAAAAATAATTGGGAAAATAGGAAAGTAATTCGGGAAAATAAAAAATAGCACTGTTCATTGTCGGCCACGTGTTCGACCCGGTCCCCCTTGCCCGCTGCGCGCGCGCGTTGCGCGCCCGGTCACACCACGCCGTCCCCACCCGCGCGCCGCATCCGCACGCCGCGCCACGCCCGGCCCTACCCCGCACGCACGCCGCGCCGACCCGACCGCCCGCGCGTGTCGCTCACGCACCGCGCGCCTAGCCGCCGCCGTGCCGCGCGCCGGCCACCGCGCCTCGCGCCCCGCGCCCATGCCCTCGCGCGTGCTCGCACCGTGCGCCGCCCGCCTCCCTCTTGCACCCGTGCCGCGCCGCCCTCGCGCTCGCAACCGCGCCTCGTGCCCCGCGCCCGACCGCATGCCGCGCTGCCCGCGTCGCCCACGCCCGCGTGCCGCGCCGCCCCCGAGCTTGCGCCGCGCCACGCCACGCGTCGCACGCGCCGCCCGGACCCCGTTTGCTCTCGCCGCGCCGTGCGCTATAAAATGAGGGCCCGAGCTCCTTCTTTTCCCCACCACATCCCTTCCCCGCTCCTCCTCTTCGCTTCCCGTCGCGCCCCTTGACGCGCAGCCGCCCGCCGCGCCGTTGACGCGGTGCCAACCAAAGCGCGCCGCCGTTCACTCGTCGTCGCTGCTCCCGTGTCACCGCATTGCGCCGACCTCGCCACCGGTGAGCCCCTCCTCCTCTCCTCTTCTCCCCGCCTCGCAGCCGGCCGCCCCCATGCCTTGCCCCGTCGGCTCACTTAGGGAAAGAAGAAGAACGAGAGGGGAAGGAAAAAAAAGAGGAAAGGAAAGTAGGGAAAAAGAGAAAGAAAAGAAAAAAGGGGAAAATTTGGGAAAAATTGTGGGAAAATTTTTGGAAAAAAAATTAGGAAATTTTTTTGAAGATATTTCGGAAAATCTCTGGGCAAAGTTACATAATTCCTTCAAAACAAATTAGGACTTCAAAAATAATTGAATCGATTATTAAACGAGGTTTAATTTAAATATATATATATATATAAGCCATCGCATTATTCATTTATTTTGGAACCCATCTAACTTAGTTGTCGCCAAAAACACTATTCTTGATGCAAAGATTATTTAGTATAATACTTAGCCTCGAGATTATTTTGGGATCGATTATCGTAAACCCTAGGACTTCTCGACCCGAGAAATAATTCGATGAAATTGAAGGATAAACACTTTCTTTTTATTAATTGAATCATCAACTCTAATATTTCTTAAGCTTTAAGCATGTTAACCTAAAATAAATATCGCATCACACTTAACCAAATCGATGGATCGCAAAACTTCAAACTATTCTAACTCGCCCGTCTTAACTCGGATTCTAGCCAAACTCAAACGTAAAACTCGTTTAACATCATAGATTCGTCTTAGGAGCCGCTTTTGCAATTTCTTGGCTTTTAATTGGATTTCATTGAATTCTAAACGAATTCAATCCTTCCTTTTCGCACGTATGGTTAGCATCCGAAGAAGCAAGCGCTGACTACGCGGAAGACCCCGTTCAACAAGTGTGTGAGCAAGGCAAGTCAACACATCCCTTTGGACATATTGATCCTACTTTGTGAAATGATGTTGTTTTCAACTACAAATTTCATGCTATACACAAATGAGTACCTATTCTTGATATATCCTGCCTTGATATTGAATACCCTTAGAAATATTCTTTGTAACCTTCGATGTGATACAACCGGAGGTTATCTTCGGTAAAATGCTTAGCCACGCTTATACTAGATTCTTGCATACTCATGATTTTACAAATAAGCCTTGTGCTTGGGCAACTATCTTGGGAAGATGGTTGAGACACGGCAAGTGGAGACATGAGCGCCACGTTGCCTTGATCATGTTGGAAATGGCTTTGATGAAAAATGAAAATACAAACCAATGTTTTTTTTAGACTGGGGCGGATGGATGGATTTGGGCGGATTCCGGAAAAGGCTAGTACCGTCCCTGGTCAGTTAAGGACCGAGCCATGAGACTACAACTTAGAACGAGCCAGTACAACCGTACTTCTCGAATGGGTATAGACCTAGGCGATTAAATATCCGAGCGGAGGCGGTATCCTTGCATAGTAGGTTCGGTGTTGGCGTTGAGGTAAGGGCTTGCCGGTGGGGGTGCACCCGGTGGGTGCCGGACGATAGTTAAGGGCCTTCCGGCGGGGGTGTACCGCTGGTTGGTACACAGGCGAGAGATCGGGCATGCGATCAACAAGAAGAAATGAAGACATGAAGAAAAGGACATCAAGATGAAAAGTTCAAGATAGAGCAATTCTTTCTCTTACCCAGGAACACCAGAACTCCTCTCACTGCTAGGAAATGACGGCTAGAGTGCATGAGGGCTTAAGTTCATGGAGCGGGTACTGCCAAAGTGAGGTTATCGAAAGGCTTTGCCGTGACCGTCCCATATAGGGGGATGTAAGCTCATTCAATGAGTAGTTGCGGAGTACGGGTAAAGTGTACATCCACTGCAGTGTGAGTTAATCAATCTATTCGAATAGCCGTGCTCATGTTAATGAGCAACGTGACAAGTGTTTCCCGTGGCTAGACTCATAAATTTTAAAATGATGGGTGGGATTGCATAATGACTTTATGTTTGGGAAACCAACTTCTCTATCGAGAGAAAGGAGAAAGATACCCCGGAAAACCATGACGGATCGGAGGCGGGAAGCTATCCTTGGGATCACAATGGATGGTGGACAGAACCGTCGCCGACTTAATATACTATGGACCTAAAACTTGACCTGGCTAGATGTTAGGTTTGTGAAATGATTTGTGAAAATTGGCTTTGCGCAAATAAACCATAGCCATCCTTTGAATGACCCTATCATGTGCATCATTCCGTGTTGGCTTGCCGAGTACGTTGGGTACTCACCCTTGCTATACGCACAAACCTCCGGATGAAGGAAATGAGGAAGACCCGTACACATACTACTAGGAGGAATGAAGGCAATGGAGCGCAAGGTCTTAGTCCCCGGTTGTTGCTCGTGGCAATCGGCATCGCTTGCCTTCATCGCTATCTTATCAAATTTTTTTCGGTTGTATCCGGACCGGTAGGTCCTATATGTATTGGATATTGCCTTCGGGCCTATTATTGTAATAATTTCGTTGTAAGACTATTCGTGCACTCTGCACTGGTAATTCGAACCGTATTCGTGGGTACCAAACTACTCGATCCAGGATAAGGTACTATGAACACGAATGATTCCCGTCCTCAAAAACGGGGTCTACGAGCTGGTATCGAGCAAGTGCGATCGTAGGATAAGACCAACCGGCGCCCCACCCCTTTATAGCTGGTCAAAGGGAAATATCCCTACATAGGATTATTTTGGAAATACAAACTACTTTCACAAGGCAAACATATTTTCTCTCTCACCCCAATTTCTCTACAAACATTTGATTTTACCTTCCTCTAAACCCTAAACTATCTTCAAAAATAGATATAGGGCGGTGACCCTGTTAAAGCTTGAGAGATTGTTTATTCCACCCGCTAACGCAATAAGAGTGCACAGGAACAAGGTCCCAACCAGAGCTTAACTGTTCTTCTGATTTCTTTCTCTCTCTGACAATAGATGGGAAAGAACAAGGGCAGGAAATCAAGATCTCAGCAATCTCATGGATCAACACAGAGCGACCCTATGGGCATTCCACCTTCTTTCTCTATGAATCCGACCTTAGCCCAGATAATGGCTAGCCAGACACAATTAATGATCATGATGGTGCAGCAAATGCAACGACACCTTCAAGTTTTGGGTTCGTGTCTAGAGCAACGTCGGTACGTTCCGACTCAAGCCCTGATGACTCCTGCGAATATACTGTCAAGCCCACAGAGAGCAGTAACGCCAAACCCACCATTAGGAGGGAAGGAAACACTTGGCCCCCGTTACGGCTTCATGGAACAAGGATATGGAATAAGGAACAATGCAGGGGAAAAACACACCGGAACCCAGATCGAGGGGGAGATACAGTGCGGAAGGAAGGACAAGGAATTCAATCCAACGATCGGCGAAGGGCTCAGTTCACCATCCAACTCCAGGAAGAGGAAGTCACCAAAATGGACCACAGGTGGTACTGGCAGGATGATCATCACGAGCACAGTGTGTACCCCTGAAGATGCTGAGGAGATTCCCCGACGTCTAAAGAGGAATGTGCACTGCTTCAACTGTGGAGAGTTAGGACACTATGCCAATGGCTGCCCTAGAACAACTACCGCACCGTTTCGCACTCCAACACCTATCCTGGCTGCCCCATGGAAAAGGAATGTGACTTGCTTCAACGTGAGGAATTTGGACACTATGCCAACCAATGCCCCAAGTCACACAAAGCATCCCTCCTCTTACCGGTGCCAATACAACACCATAGGAGGCAACCCCAGATCGGGCGCGCAAACAACTAGACAAGAAGTCTGCATCAACTCTGGTCTTGCTTTGGATGGAATTAAGACAGCAACAACCATGCCCTTACCCTTATGTATGAAGACCCTAGATCGATATTAGTGTTGTTGTGTTGTGTTGTATGGACTACACATGTCCAATGTATCCCCCTGATGTAACATCTACGAACTAATATGAAGCTCCATGTTATGTCTTAAACGAGTTTATATCACCATGCTTGTTGTGTGCAAAAGATCACTTAAGAACAACTTGAAGATCAAAAAAATCGATTAGAACCATGACATTAGTCGATCCAATCATTTACCTCATCTATATTCCTCGGATGGTGCACGTCGTAGAGCCTCAGCAGCTACTGAGAACCCGTCAGAACCTAACCCTACCACCCTAGCAGAGGTCATGGCTTCACAAACCCAATTGCTTCAAGCCATTGCCAACAACCAAGGACAACACGGAGGATCAAGCTTAGGTGAGTTTATGAGAGCCAAGCCACCCACCTTCGCTATGGCAGAAGAACCTATGGATGCTGAAGATTGGCTGAGAGTAATAGAGACGAAGTTGACCCTCGTCCGAGTACAAGAAGCCGACAGGGTCGTTTTCGCCACTAATCAGCTGGAAGTTCCCGCAAGTGACTGGTGGGACACCTACAAAGAGACTCGGGCTGAAGATGCCGAAGAACCGACATGGGAAGAATTCACGGTTGCTTTTCGTGAAAATTTCGTACCAGCCGCGGTTATGAGGATGAAGAAAAATGAGTTCCGTAGGCTGCGCCAAGGAAACACCACGGTACAAGAGTACCTTAACAAGTTCACGCAGCTTGCCCGTTACGCCACAAGCGATCTGGCAGACGAGGAGGAAAAGATGGACAAGTTTATTGAAGGACTGAACGATGAGTTAAGAGGACCGATGATCGGTCAGGACCACGCTAGCTTTCAGAGCCTCATCAACAAGGTTGTAAGGCTCGAGCATGATCAAAAGACGGTTGAAAACAACCGAAAGAGAAGACTTGCTCTAGCCCGCCCGATTCAAGGAACGCCCCAGCGACCCAAAAGAGCAACACCAACAGGTTGGAGGCCAATGACCAATCGCCCCGTTGCACCCGGCAATGCCAGCAGGCCACCTGCCACCCCTTTTCGCTCCCCGGCACCTACCTTGGCGACCCCAAGACTTAAGAACGTGAACTGCTTCAACTGCGGGGAATATGGACATTTCGCCAATCACTGCCCTAAGCCACGTAACACCCCCATCCGTACTGGAGCCAACGCCATTGCTGTGCGAGGAACCCCTACCCCGGTACCTGGACGCAGACTGTTCGGGACACCCCAGCCGAAGGAGGCCACCACAGGAATCCGCCATGGCCAAGTGAACCATGTGCATGCTGAAGAGGCCCAGGAGGACCAGATCGTGCTAATGGGTACGTTCTCCATCCATTCTGCATTAAGTTAAAGTTTTGTTGGTTTCAAACTTCGCATTCTTTCTTAACCTCGAGATCAAGCACAGAACGTAACCTATGTCAGATAGACCATAAAAGACCCATAATGATACCTTCACTAAGGAGAGACATAGCCATACCCCGTGCCAGCATTAATATGCCCATTGGAAGTAGAGGCATGGTGTTTTCTTCAAATATCATGATACCACCCCAAATCCTCAGTATCATTCTAACATGGACCAGTTGACTGAGAACAAGATAGTTATAAACTGTGACCAAGAGATAGTCACCATGTCCACCCCATGGACTTCGCCAACAAGTATAACCATGGATCGAAACTCGATGTCGCGTGAGCACGCCACGGGATTATCTACCCTACTACCACCACCGATAGGCGGTAACATCGGGATTACCCGGACATATTTCCTAAGGATTTGTTGATTATGCCTAAGGCAAAGCTAAAAAAAATTTATTTTAAGGGGGTAGAGTGACATGACCATGGATCTTTAAATTGTGCCCATGTTGTAGCTAGATGAAACCAAACCTTCTTCGGATAGTCTTCCATCAACCATACCGCGATCACAATCGTACCATATAAGGTCACTACCCATCTATGCAATAAAGGTCTCAAAACTTTGGAGTAGCAAGTCTATTATACAACTTAAGAAAAGCTTAGCGATAAACATACTAAATATTGTATGTTTGAAAGATCGTTCTTTAGACGACACCGCCACCACCTGTTAGTCAATTGGACATTACACCTATCCTCGCAGAACAAGTTATAGATGGATCTAAGTCCCCTCAAAACATAATCGGTTTCGTATACTTTACATAGGAAACTAGTTGGAACGCTAGTAGCAATCCTAGCAATCAATGTCATCCAACCACTCTTTTGACAAGCAAAACCCAACAACAACATAAACCACCCGAGCACCGGTTTAGACAAAACATCCAATGTGCTCCCGATATAAAGACAAAAGGAGATTCAGCCGTGGTCGCAGATCCATACATAAGGGGACAAATTACAGGACCATCCATTGACTACCTAATCTATTAGTAACCCCGTAAAAGAGAAAAACAATGGGTGCCAACACGACGAGAAGACAAACCGCCTCACAAAGGAAATCCGGTAACCATCCTCTCGTCGCATCCCGCCACAGCCTCCAAACAAAAACCAAGTGGGTATAGCACCCAAGCCAGCAAAGTACTAATAGCCGCTCCGACATACCACACTTGTGCCCACACCCATCGCCAGCAAGAACCCCTTTCGCTAGAATGCAGCTTCCATGGCCGAAGAACCTCGACACCACTATCCTCCGAGCATCATCTCCGGCGACGAATCCACCCATCGCCCGAACCGATGAGGAAACATCCCCTTCCACCCTAGAGCTGCGACCGCAAGTCCTAACCGCCGACGAAGTCCGCCTCGCAAGAACTCGTCGCTCTACTTCGCCTTCGTCATGGAGCCCTCGCTCCATCCCTCCTTCACTCGAACTACTTCGCCTCCACTCACTCTCCGATCCGCGGGCAGGACAAGTGTGAGAGACAAGCCACCTCTCTCTCCCCTTTCCTTATAAATGAAGCAAGGGCATACATCAAGAGATTCCTTATGAAAATATTAGATTAATAGAACCACTAAGCCTAGAGTACCAGAAAGGTTAAAAAAAATTATCTCGAAACAAAGAATCGCAAAGACACCGTAGGGATCACCTTAAGAACTCCGTGATAGATTCCCGCCTTATTATAAATAATCATCCTATCCATCGTTTGTTGGGATGAAGTCCTAAATAGATCGGCCTTATATGAACGAACAGACTTACAACCACAACCCAACCCAAATCTCGGGACGAGATTTATTTCAAGGGTAGGTTTGTAACACCCTAAAAATCGGGATTTAAAAATCGAAAACTAAAATTTGGGACTTACAAAAACTTTTGGTATTATTGCATCTTGTCATGTTTATCGCCTCTTGTCTATAAGTTTTGTCGCGTGATATAGATAAAATAAAAATTTATTTAAAGAATGAAAAGCCGAGGAGTTTCAAATCCAAAAGAAAGGAAATTTTTTTAAAAAATAAAGATCCAAAATAAACAAAACAAAAATTTATTAATTATAAAAAGATATATAGGAAAGTCTAGGGTTGATTTTGAATCAAAAATCATATTTTGGAAAAGTTAAAATATAGAATTGAGGGAATAATATGTAAGACTTGGGAATCTATAAAAATTATCTGAAAAGTATATAACTTTGGTGTAGACAATAAAATAGTGATTGAAAAGATAATTAATATCCAAATATGAATAAAAAAAATTTAGGAAAGAAAATATGAAGTTGAGAAAGTAATGTTAATCAAAAATCCTAACTTTTAAATTTAAAAGAAAGGAATGAATAAATTAGGGATGAAAGTATATTTTGAACATTGAAAAGTGGGAGAAAAATTTGAAAATGTATTTTTAAATTAATCTTGGGAATATTAGAACTTGTTTTGAATTTTTAGAAGGAAAGGAAAAACAATTGGGAAAATAGGAAAGTAATTCGGGAAAATAAAAAAATAGCACTGTTCATTGTCGGCCACGTGTTCGACCCGGTCCCCCTTGCCACTGCGCGCCGCGCGTTGCGCGCCCGGCACACCACGCCGTCCCCACCCACGCGTCGCATCCGCACGCCGCGCCACGCCCGGCCCCGCCCGCACGCACGCCGCGCCGACCCGACCGCCCGCGCGTGTCGCTCACGCACCGCGCGCCGCCGCGCCGCCGTGCCGCGCGCGGCCACCGCGCCTCGCGCCCCGCGCCCATGCCCTCTCGCGCGTGCTCGCACCGTGCGCCGCCCGCCCCCCCGCTTGCGCCGCGCGCGCCGCCCTCACGCTCGCAACCGCGCCTCGTGCCCCGCGCCCCGACCGCATGCCGCGCCGCCGCGTCGCCCACGCCTGCGTGCGCGCCCGGCCCCGAGCTTGCGCCGCGCCACGCCACGCGTCGCACGCGCCGCCCGGACCCCGTTTGCTCTCGCCGCGCCGTGCGCTATAAAATGAGGGCCCGAGCTCCTTCTTTTCCCCACCACATCCCTTCCCCGCTCCTCCTCTTCGCTTCCCGTCGCGCCCCCTTGACGCGCAGCCGCCCGCCGCGCCGTTGACGCGGTGCCAACCAAAGCGCGCCGCCGTTCACTCGTCGTCGCTGCTCCCGTGTCACCGCATTGCGCCGACCTCGCCACGGTGAGCCCCTCCTCCTCTCCTCTTCTCCCCGCCTCGACGCCCGCCCCCATGCCTTGCCCCTGCGTCGGCTCACTTAGGGAAAGAAGAAGAACAGAGCGAGGGGAAGGAAAAAAAGAGGAAAGGAAAGTAGGGAAAAGAGAAAGAAAAGAAAAGGGGAAAATTTGGGAAAAATTGTGGGAAAATTTTTGGAAAAAAAAATTAGGAAAATTTTTTTTGAAGATATTTCAGGAAAATCTCTGGGCAAAGTTACATAATTCCATCAAAACAAATTAGGACTTCAAAAATAATTCGGAATCGATTATTAAACGAGGTTTAATTTAAATATATATATATATATATATAAGCCATCGCATTATTCATTTATTTTGGAACCCATCTAACTTAGTTGTCGCCAAAAACACTATTCTTGATGCAAAGATTATTTAGTATAATACTTAGCCTCGAGATTATTTTGGGATCGATTATCGTAAACCCTAGGACTTCTCGACCGAGAAATAATTCGATGAAATTGAAGGATAAACACTTTCTTTTTATTAATTGAATCATCAACTCTAATATTTCTTAAGCTTTAAGCATGTTAACCTAAAATAAATATCGCATCACACTTAACCAAATCGATGGATCGCAAAACTTCAAACTATTCTAACTCGCCCGTCTTAACTCGGATTCTAGCCAAACTCAAACGTAAAACTCGTTTAACATCATAGATTCGTCTTAGGAGCCGCTTTTGCAATTTCTTGGCTTTTAATTGGATTTCATTGAATTCTAAACGAATTCAATCCTTCCTTTTCGCACGTATGGTTAGCATCCGAAGAAGCAAGCGCCGACTACGCGGAAGACCCCGTTCAACAAGTGTGCGAGCAAGGCAAGTCAACACATCCCTTTGGACATACTGATCCTACTTTGTGAAATGATGTTGTTTTCAACTACAAATTTCATGCTATACACAAATGAGTACCTATTCTTCATATATCCCGCCTTGATATTGAATACCCTTAGAAATATTCTTTGTAACCTTCGATGTGATACAACCGGAGGTTATCTTGTAAAATGCTTAGCCACGCTTATACTAGATTCTTGCATACTCATGATTTTACAAATAAGCCTTGTGCTTGGGCAACTATCTTGGGAAGATGGTTGAGACACGGCAAGTGGAGACATGAGCGCCACGTTGCCTTGATCATGTTGGAAATGGCTTTGATGAAAAATGAAAATACAAACCAATGTTTTTTTAGACTGGGGCGGATGGATGGATTTGGGTGGATGCCGGAAAAGGCTAGTACCGTCCCTGGTCAGTTAAGGACCAAGCCATGAGACTACAACTTAGAACGAGCCAGTACAACCGTACTTCTCGAATGGGTATAGACCTAGCGATTAAATATCCGAGCGGAGGCGTATCCTTGCATAGTAGGTTCAGGTGTTGGCGTTGAGGTAAGGGCTTGCCGGTGGGGGTGCACCACTGGTGGGTGCCTGGACGATAGTTAAGGGCCTTCCGGCAGGGGGTGTACCGCTGGTTGGTACCTGGGCAGAGATCGGGCATGCGATCAACAAGAAGAAATGAAGACATGAAGAAAAGGACATCAAGATGGAAAGTTCAAGATAGAGCAATTCTTTCTCTTACCCCAGAACGCCGAACTCCTCTCACTGCTAGGAAATGACGGCTAGAGTGCATGAGGGCTTAAGTTCATGGAGCGGGTACTGCCAAAGTGAGGTTATCGAAAGGCTTTGTCGTGACCGTCCCATATAGGGGGATGTAAGCTCATTCAATGAGTAGTTGCGGAGTACGGGTAAAGTGTACATCCACTGCAGTGTGAGTTAATCAATCTATTCGAATAGCCGTGCTCATGTTAATGAGCAACGTGACAAGTGTTTCCCGTGGCTAGACTCATAAATTTTAAAATGATAGGTGGGATTGCATAATGACTTTATGTTTGGGAAACCAACTTCTCTATCTCGAGAGAAAGGAGAAAGATACCCCAGAAAACCATGACGGATCGGAGGCGGGAAGCTATCCTTGGGATCACAATGGATGGTGGACAACCGTCGCCGAGTTAATATACTATGGACCTAAAACTTGACCTGGCTAGATGTTAGGTTTGTGAAATGATTTGTGAAAATTGGCTTTGCGCAAATAAACCATAGCCATCCTTTGAATGACCCTATCATGTGCATCATTCCATGTTGGCTTGCTGAGTACGTTGGGTACTCACCCTTGCTATACGCACAAACCTCCAGATGAAGGAAATGAGGAAGACCCGTACACATACTACTAGGAGGAATGAAGGCAATGGAGTGCAACAGGTCTTAGTCCCCAGTCGTTGCCTGTGGCAATCGGCATGCTGCTGCCTTCTGTCTGCTATCTTATCAAATTTCTGTTTTCGGTTGTATCCGGACCGGTAGGTCCTATATGTATTGGATATTGCCTTCGGGCCTATTATTGTAATAATTTCGTTGTAAGACTATTCGTGCACTCTGCACTGGTAATTCGAACGTATTCGTGGGTACCAAACTACTCGATCCAGGATAAGGTACTATGAACACGAATGATTCCCGTCCTCAAAAACGGGGGTCTACACTCTGCTGCCAATCGGAACAGCACACGTGCATGCATGCTGCATGCTACAGTGCCGCATGATACAGTGCTCCATGTACTGTAGCAGTGCACACTCCATTCATCCAACCAATCACACAACACATATGCATGCATCAATGCATGTATCGATCACACATGCATACTGCACACAAGTAGACACACATATATGCATGCTATAGTACCTCGTTGTACTATAGTGCTATATACTCCCATCCAATTTCTTCCGATCTGCTTCGCGAACACCGGCGCTTGCACACACACCTCGTGAAGCCTGTTGCGAAGATCTCTCCCACACGATGTCCGTCCACTGTGTGTCATCTTGTATCCAACTTCGTCACCCGACATCCTTGATCGTCTGGACCTCAACTCCTCCCTGAATCTAGTCCCGATCCCCACCGTTGACCGAAGTTGGCCTCCAAGAATCCTACACACCATCAGACAAAACAACCGTTTCTAGGCACAGATATCACAACCTGACCCATATTAGTCACACACACTCACACCAAAATCCACACATATTCTCAAACCAATTCATTAAATAAATTATTTGCACATCCAATTGTTCATTACAAATATTAATCATGACAATGATTTTACAGTTTCAGCCGGCTTTATCTGCCCTGATATGTTTCTTTTAATATATTTATTATTAGATTTATATTAGGACTGCCTCTTATGTTAATATCGCATTCTTGTCGGACGTCGCTAGCCGAAATCGGCCTACCATCACCAGCCGACGGTCGATTTCCAGGCTATGCAGTTGAAGAATGATATCTTTCTATAAGATTCATCGGAGTACTAGCCGATTCATTGTTAGCTTTCCAGTATCGGCTAGGTTATCGATTCATACATATATTATCCTTTACTGCATTTAGGTTAAAACGGGTGATGCTGTCTCGGTATAGCCGATCCATTCCAGTCGTTTGGCTTAAATGTATTTTAGGATAGCATATATATGCTCATGGATTCCCTCAGCCGATCCAGTGGAGATCTAACCTAACACTTAATGCATATTCCCTTGTTTCTCTTGTTGGTTAGCAGATCAAATCAACTGGCACGCCCTGTACCGCACAGGCAGCCGAGAAGGACCTGCACTGGAGTTAAGCAGATCTCCCAGGCCAGTGCGTGAGAGAATTTTCTCATCAACACGCTTCTTGGCACGCCCAGTGGGACTTTCTCTGTCGGCTCGACTCGGACGCATAGATTCAGCCGGCAAGATGGTCGATTCCAAGAGCCCCAGCATTACCCAGGAAAATATCGTGCCTGTGAAGATGGAGCAGTTATCGGCTGAATAGCAGGCCGATTATAAAAAGATGGTGGAAGAGCTCCAGGCTAACTACTTGCAATCTTTCACCCAAACAAGATCTGGGGCCGTGCATCAGAAATATAAGTTTAGCGTGAATGATCTTAAGGTACCCTCCTCTGGTGATACGAAAGGCAAGCAGAAGATGGAGAAGCCGACCCAGGAGCAGGATGATTCGGTTGTATATTCTCTACAAGACCGGATCGACTCGGCCGTCCACCATGCGTTAGTCAACCAAAGTAGCATCCTGGTTAACACTCTCAATAACATGATCGCTACTGTGGTCGACGCCAAGATAGCTGACCAGCTGCAACAGGGGCTGACGTACTTCACAGACGGCCAATTTTCTGGTTACAGGACGCTGGTCACATAGAATCGGTCGACCCCACCACTAGCACAATAAGGACCGTCGGGAGGAGTCCTCGGTCAGCCAAATCCAGGTGAATCGGCCATAAGGCCAGCTATTACTGTGCTGAACTGACAGTAGCCGCTGCCCCAAGATCGAATTGCTAACATGTTCAATGACAATCGGCAGTCAGAGCCAATTGATCCAGATAGACGGTACAACGTCGATGGCCGACAGCTGTTTCCAGCACCACCAATGCCGCCACAAGCGCATCGGCCGCCTTCCGCTAATCATCACTACCAATACCAAGGAGGCCCCCAAGATCATCGTTGCAGACCTCAGATGCCACCACCGCTGTATTGGCAAGCACCCGTGCCGTATGACCCATACGAGCCGATACAGCAAGACAACCAAACATGGGCCGATTTGATTGCACATGTCATGCGCGATCAATTCGGCCTCAAGCCGAAAGACTCAGGGAACATGTATCGGTATCCCTATCCAAAGCACTTCGAACGGATCCTGTTTCCCAACCGATACAAGATCCCAGATTTTTCAAAGTTCTCAGGGCAGGACAACGTTTCAACCTACGAGCATGTTAGCCGATTCTTGGCACAGTGTGGCGAAGCATCAGCTACGGACGCCTTGAGAGTCAGATTGTTCCCTCTTTCAGGATCGGCTTTTACTTGGTTCTCCTCATTGCCCTACAACTCAATTCAGAGCTGGGCCGATCTTGAAAAACAATTCCACAGCTACTTCTACTCCGGCAACCACGAGATGAAGTTGTCGGACCTCACCAGCATCAGGCAAAAACACAACGAATCGATCCAAGCATACATCCAATGCTTTAGGGAGATGAGGAACCGATGCTATAGTCTGGTGCTATCGAACGCCCAGCTAGCCGATTTGGCCTTTCATGGTTTGATCGCGTCGATCCGAGAGCGATTCTCTGCGTAGGACTTTGACAGCTTAGCCCACTTGGCGCAGAAGGTGACGGCCCACGAACAACAATTCCAAGACACCAAAAAAGCCATCAAAAATATAACCAAGTCGTCGTCGAATTAGATTACGAGTCCGACGACGATGATACAGAAGTAGCGGCAGCCAAGCGGGCCAAGAACAAAAAGGCCGTCGTCTGTCAATGGTTGTTAAAGACAGCCAAGGAAGAACGATACAACTTCGACATCACCAAGGCCGACAGGATTTTCGATTTGCTGCTCAAGGAGAAATAGATTCAATTGCCCGAAAATCACGTGATCCCGTCGACCGAAGAATTGAAGAAAAAGAAGTATTGCAAGTGGCACAACTCCACATCTCACGCCACCAACGACTGCAAAGTCTTTAGGCAGCAAATCCAGTCGGCAATTGAGGTCGGGAAACTGAAGTTCGCCGATTCAAATCAGCCGATGAAAGTAGATGGCAATCCTTTCCCGGTCAACATGGTCCAAGCCGGCCCTAGGCAAGCTGATCGATAGAACAGAATGGCGCACGGCTTAGTCAATACATCGATCGGGGCTAAGGCAGAAGGCGATCAAATTGGATGTCACGCCGTGCCAATTAATATGGTGCGCCCAGTTATCAGATCGGCTGACCGACGATCGATCCATGAACGTAGCCGACACCGTCATCAGTACCGATCTCGGCAAGAAGAGGCTTACAATGAAGCACCTCATCGGCGTGAGTCGAATACCTAAAGCCGACGACACAAGGTAAACCGCAACAATGCTGATCCGCATTGGCATTGTGATTTTTTCAGGTACTGCTGGGAATCCGGCATGAGACTGCCAAAACTGGACGATTGCCCAACATGCAACGATCGCCGCGACGATGAGCACAGGAACTCATCGGCTGTAAGCCCAACTCGGTTCGTCCCCAGGGCCGTGCAGCTAAACCAAAGGCGGCGGTCTGTCCATGATCGGCTCGGTCTGATCCACCAAGACTTCTTCGTTGACGAAAGCCACGATGGCAATAACCGCGACGATGAAGAGGCCGATGATGAGGAATCGGCCAACTCCCAATGGTGCCCGTCCGATCTCTTCACAAGGACGCAGAAAAGAAGGGTTCAACGGCTTAAGCGTGAAGGAAGAGAAGACGAAGTTCAGCAAATGATCCACGAACAGCGCCGTCGGCTGGCCAAAATCAAAAGGCGATGGGTAGCCAAAGAGAAAGCTGCCATAGCCGGCGAAGAGCAAGCCGAGGAAAGCCCAGCCGATCAAGCTAGAAGGGCAGCCAAAGGGAAAGGCAAAGTTTCTACATCGGTTAACATGGTGTTCATGCTCCCAGCCGAGTTCAGCGCTCCTAAAGCCGATGCAGACACCATTGATGACGACCTAGCGAAACTGGCAATCTCACCAGACCAGGCTATCTTTGATAAACCCGAGGGAACCAAAAATCAGAACTTAAAGCCATTGTACGTTAAAGGAATCGTCAACGGTAAGCCGATTTCTAAAATGTTAGTTGATGGAGGAGCTGCAGTCAACCTCATGCCTTAGGCAACATTCAGAAAACTAGGCAAAGGAGCCGAAGACCTGATAAAAACCAACATGGTGCTCAAAGACTTCAGCGGCAACCCATCGGAAACCAAGGGCAACAAGACCATCGGCAACAAGACCATGCCCACAACGTTCTTTGTCATCGACAAGAAGGGGTCTTACAGCCTGCTGCTCGGAAGGGACTGGATACACGCCAACTGCTGCATCCCTTCTACAATGCATCAGAGCCTGATCCAATGGGACGGCGACAAGATCGAGATCGTGCCAGCCGACAGGTCAGTTAGTGTCGTCAGTGCCAATTTGTCGCTTTGGGAAATCGAAGGCATCGATTGTTTATCTGGGAAAATCTGGCAAGCCGATTTTCTAAATGTGTCCAATTCCACGATACAGCCAATTGGAAATGACGAGCCGCAGCTGCTGCTTTGAACAAGATATGGTGGAGGGCTCAAGCGTTTTCGGCATGAACACCGCAGACGAAGACGATGGCAAGCTAGAGCAAGGTTTCACGTCGGCCGACGAATTAGAAGATATTGACATCGGCTCTGGTGATAAACCGAGGCCGACGTATATTAGCAAAAATCTGTCTCCTCATTGTAGATCCCAGCTTATTGAATTGTTAAAAGAATATAAAGATTGTTTTGCTTGGGAGTACTTCGAGATGCCCGGCCTCAGCCGATCAATAGTAGTACATCAGCTGCCGATTAAGGCAGGCTATCGGCCGTTCAAACATCCTCCCAGGAGGTTTAAGGCCGATATGTACGATGCAATTAAAACCGAAATCACTCGGCTATACGACGCGGGATTCATTCGGCCTTGCCGATACGTCGAGCGGATCTCAAACATCATACCAGTGTTGAAGAAAAATGGTAAACTTAGGGTGTGCATCGATTTCAGAGATCTAAACAAGGCAACCCCTAAAGACGAATACCCAATGCCGATAGCCGATCTGCTCGTCGATGCTACTTCAGGCCACAAAATTATCAGTTTCATGGATGGCAATGTAGGGTATAATCAAATATTCATGGCCGACGAAGACATCCACAAGATCGCTTTTCGGTGTCCCGGCTTAATCGGCTTGTACGAATGGGTAGTAATGACGTTCGGCTTGAAGAATGCTGGGGCAACATATCAATGGGCCATGAATTACATCTTTCACAATATGATCGGCTCGCTGGTAGAGATATACATTGACGACGTGGTTGTCAAGTCAAGGGAGGTAGAAGGCCACATAGCTGATCTGAAACAAGTATTGGAACGGACGAGGAAGTACAGTCTGAAGATGAATCCGCTTAAGTGCGCGTTCGGTGTATCGGCCGGACAATTCTTGGGATTTCTCGTTCATGAAAGAGGAATTAAAGTCACACCAAGAAGCATAAATGCTATCAAGACAATTCAACCTCCGAAGGACAAAAAGCAACTCCAGTCATTGATCGGCAAGATAAACTTCATCAGATGGTTTATAGCCAATCTCTCAGAAAAAATGGAGCAGTTCACACCACTGCTTCGGCTGAAAGCCGATCAGACATTCACATGGGGGCAGAGCAGCAAAAGGCGTTAGACAACATAAAAGATTATCTAAGCTCCCCTCCAGTTTTGATGCCTCCACAAAAGGGAATACCGTTCAAGCTCTACCTATCAGCCGATGACAAATCAATTGGCTCTGTCCTAATTCAAGAGGTCGACGAAAAAGAAAAGGCCATCTTCTATCTCAGCCGATGGTTGCTAGACGTGGAGACGAGGTATTCACTTGTGGAGAAGCTATGCCTATGCCTCTATTTTTCATGTACAAAGTTAAGGCACTATCTGCTGTCCAACGAGTGCACAGTAATCTGCAAAGTCGATATAGTTAAGTACATGCTATCGGCTCTAGTGCTCAAAGGAAGAATTGGGAAGTGGATTTTCGCGCTAACAGAGTTCGATCTGAGGTATCAGGCACCAAGGGCATGCAAGGGGCAAGCCATAGCCGATTTCATTGTGGAGCACAGAAATGACTCAATCGGCTCAGTTGAAATCATGCCTTGAACTTTGACGTTCGACGGATCGGTCTGCACCAATGGCTGTGGCATCGGCTTGGTCATCATTTCGCCTAGGGGGCAAGCTTCGAGTTTGCTTTTTCCATCAACCCCCATGCTACAAACAACTAAGCCGAATACGAAGCCGTCCTTAAAGGATTACATCTACTTAAGGAAGTTGAAGCCGATGCCATCGAAATAATGGGAGATTCGTTGTTGGTCATCAGCCAATTGTCAGGAGAATATGAGTGCAAGAATGACACGTTGATGGTCTATTATCGGCAATGCCGGGAATTAATGGATGATTTTCGGCTAGTTACTTTGAAACATATCCCCAGAGAGCAGAACACGAAGGCCAATGACTTGACTCAGGGGGCATCGGGCTATCGGCCGATGCTGAAAGAAGTCGACATAGACGTTGCCGCCATTACAGCCGATGATTGGAGGTTTGAAGTTTACAATTATCTCAAAAACCCCTCTCAATCGGCCACAAGGAAGCTACGATACAAGGCATTGCGATACGTTTTGCTCGATGAAAATCTGTACTATCGAACGATTGACGGCGTGCTACTCAAGTGCTTGGGAGCCGATCAGGCTACAGTGGCCATCGGTGAAGTACACGAAGGCATCTGTGGCACACATCAATCGGCCCACAAAATGAAGTGGCTACTTCGCCGAGCAGGGTATTTCTGGCCAACGATGCTGGAGGATTGTTTTAAGTATTACAAGGGCTGCCAGGATTGCCAGAAGTTTGGCGCCATACAACGAGCACCAGCATCGGCTATGAACCCAATCATCAAGCCGTGGCCGTTCAGAGGATGGGGCATTGATATGATCGGCCAGATCAATCCACCCTCAAGCAAAGGACATAAATTTATCCTGGTGGCGATGGATTACTTCACAAAGTGGGTGGAGGCGATTCCACTCAGAAAAGTAGATTCTAAGGACGCAATTGAGTTTGTCAAAGAACACATCATCTACCGATTTGGCGTTCCACAAACAATAACAACAGACCAAGGATCTATCTTTGTATCGGACGAATTTTTTCAATTTGCCGACGGCATGGGGATCAAGCTGCTTAATTCTTCGCCATACTACGCACAAGCCAACGGACAAGCCGAGGCCTCCAACAAAAGTTTGATCAAGTTGATTAAAAGAAAGATCTCTGAGTACCCTAAACAATGGCATAGCCGATTAGCCGAATCACTATGGGCGTATCGGATGGCATGCCACGGGTCAATTCAAGTCCCTCCGTACAAGCTGGTCTACAGACATAAGGCAGTACTGCCCTGGGAAAGTATCGTCGGCTCAAGGCGCATTCAGCTACAGGATCAACTCACAGCCGACGATTATTATCACCTGATGGTGGACGAATCGGAAGATTTAGTTTTATCCAGGATGAGAGCCCTGGAAAAAGTCACAAAGGATAAAGAATGAGTAGCCCGACATTATAATAAAAAGGTGGTGCCTAAATCTTTTGAGGAAGACGAGCTCGTTTGGAAATTGATACTGCCGATCGGATCTAGAGACAACAAGTTCGGCAAGTGGTCACCAAATTGGGAAGGGCCTTTCACGATCCACAAATGTGTTTCTAAAGGAGCTTACATGCTAAAAGGACTGGATGGAGAAGTATTTGGAAGGGCTCTTAATGGAAAATACCTAAAGAAATATTACCCAAGCGTATGGATCAACTCGTGATTCGGCTACGGTTACCTCAGCCAATTTTCGACATCCGATGTCTTCCATTGACAAGGCATCGCCTTTAGGCATTTTTATGCAACGTTTTTGCTCAGTTTTCTACGATCGACTCATGATTGGCCGATAGGGACGGCAAGGATACGCGAACGACTCAAACTCACAATTTTGTCGACACCGAAGCTATCAACAAAACTTGGGGGGCATATACGTACACGAGCCGAGCCGATCGCAAAATCAGGCTGATTGCAAAATTTGGTCGTAGGCCTCATAATCGGCGGTCCAAATAAAAGCATTGGAAGTGATTTGGATCGACGACCATGATTCAAGCGCCAACTCTAATGATCATGGTGTGGTCTCGGAATCGGCAATGCGAAACGATACGCAATTCAGGACGCTACGCGCGGGCGAAAGCCGTTCTCATCTACGAGCACAACGGCAAAAGATTGATAAATTATATTACATGATTCAAAGCCGATTTTGATTACATGTCTCCTAGATACTCTCTGATGGCCGCCAGGGCCCGGTCGACGGCCTCTGGAGATTCTCTCTCTAAAGCATCCAAGATCAAATACTCTAGCCTAGTGACTCTTACGTCGGTGGTTGTGATTAATAGTTCATTGGCAAGTTGTGTTTGCCTTGCTACCAGCTTGTCGTGACGTGTGAGTGTTGCAGACGCCAAATGAATAGCTGTCGGAACACTACCGAGGTTTATTGGAGGTCTGGCCGCCGGATGACAAGTATCTTGTTCCCTAAAGCGCTGCAAGTTGGTTCTCACTTGTAGGTCTTGGCTAACCGTCAGTTCATACGGGGTGTTCATGATCTCTAGAATCACTCGTAGGGGATGGGGCGGCTGCGAGAAGATTAACTCGTGAGTACTTGGAGAAAGGAAATGGCGAAGATGGATGGGTTGGAAAATTACCTGGTTCATCGATGAGCTTGAGGATGCCATGAGGAGTCTTACTGAGAGCTTGGAAGCCTGGAATTCGTACACCTGGAGAGTGAGGAAATTTCTTCTTCGGCTGTGATGTGTTCGGGAAGGCCTGAAGGGGTCTATTTATAGAAAGGAAAGATGCGGATTTGGATGTGAAAGATCGTTTCAAATATAAAATTCGAAGAGGTCATCATTAAAAGCATTGGGAATTGTTGAATGGCTGGCGACTACTCAAGACCGGATACCTATTGTTCAGGACTCACGGGTTTTTGGAAATACATGTTCGGACGAGTCAAACTGTAAAGCCAAATCGGCAGCGTATTTAGATATTATCGACCGATAACCAATGAGGCTAATATTTTATTTGGACTACCGATTACGAGGCTTAACTAAAGTGGTTGTTCAACCCCAGCACAAAAGTACAAGTATAATACAAGGGGCAGCAGCCGATTTCAGATCATTAAATCATTACAAGCTCATTGTTTTAGGAAATCAGCTATGGCCGACAACGCCGTTTGCCTAATCTGGTCTATCTCGTCGATGGCCCTGACGTCGTCGGCCTCGGACCCCGCCACCGGCCGGATGCCCTTCACCAGACTCCGCAGGTGTGCCACAGCCGCCTTGATACCTTGGCGTTGAGCTTCGATCTCGGCCGGCAAGCTAGCCATGTACTCCTTATGGATGTCGATCTCGTTCGCGACCTGAACGAGATCGACCATCAGCTGATCTTGGCGTGTGACGAGCTGCTCAAGCTTGGCCGCCGGCTCAGTCTTCAGGCGGTCGAAGGCGGCCTTCTGGCTCTCGATGGCGTCCTTGGTCGACTGGAGGGCGCTGACCACGCCTGGTTCCCGCGGCGATCGGCTATCCGCTGCCGTGCCCGTTCGTACTTGAGCTGATGGGATTCCATGAAGGTCGCCAGCACAATGGCGTCGGCTAGGTCTTTCGGTAGCTGGCCTTGAATCTCTTTGAATCGTGCGCGTATCAAGCCGCTATCGACCACCAGCGCGTCCAGCGAGGCCTCCAGCCGGTTGTCGATGTCGGCTAGAGTGGCCCTCAGGTCCTCAGCCAGTGTAACCAGGACCTCTTCGCCAATTTCACCGGACTCCTCGAACTCCGACAAGTCAAAGTTGAGGAGGTTGGCTATGTTCTGCAGCAAAGAGGAAGATGGTCAAGAAGATATTAGGCTGATAAAGCCGATCATCAAATTCAGTCGGCTTACCGTTGGCACCGGGGTCGGAGCAATCGGCTCGGCTGGATCGCCGCCTGCGGCCGCCGGGGCCTCTTCGTCGACGACATCGTCGCCGCCCGCGGCAGGCGTAGCACGCTCGCTGGACGCCTGGGGGGTAGCCGATGGAGATCGCGGGGGCTGCAGAAGAAGAGTTAGCGGACAAATCGGCTAAATACTACAGGTCAAATGGCAAGAGACGATTACCGATGCCGCGGGGCATGAAGTGCGGCCGGCCAATTTCTTGACCTAAAAGGAATGGTTCGGTCAGATGCAAGTGATATCATCGTGAAGCCAAATTTGGTGAAGTGAAAGCTTACTGGCCGATTTTTCGCTGGGGGACTTGGGACCAGCGGGACGTCGACTGGAGCGTTGACCAACTCATGGCTCGAACTCCCGGGTTCGGCCGCCGCTCCAACAATCACTGGCATCTCCTCGCTGGCGACGGTGTCGAGGAACTGCGCGACGGCCGGGTCTAAGAAGGGAAGCTATCGGCTGGCGCCGCCAGCTTCTTCTCTTTCAGCCTCTTGGGGGCAGACACGACCGACGGCCGTGGAGGTGGTGCAGCCCTTTTCTTCTGGGCGATCGGTTGGCGCACCTGCCCTTGCAGCAGTGACGCCAGCTTCGGCGCCCCCAGCCGATGGCCGACGGAGCGAGGCCGTCCCCATCCAGAACACCTAAATGGTATTCGATGGGGCGCCCGGAATCGCTCACCGTCAGCCACTCCGTCTCCATCTCCTGCAAACCAGAGGGCAAGTGTTAATCAGCTATATCAGTCGATGATAAGAAGAGGAAAATCAGTTGGGACTTAAAGCTTACCGAGGGGATCTCCTCGGGCAGGAGAAGGTCGACGTAATGGGACGACCGCTGATGGAAGATGTGGCACTTGATTTCAGTCCACCATCGGTCATAAGTGGTGCTTTTCTTCAACGCCAGTGTCATCACGCCGACGTCGCCGAGGGGAGGGCCGGCTATGTTCAGCAGCCGATCCATTATCAGGTCCTGGCTTACCACTCCCCTCGTCTCAATCTTATCGGCATAAAAGAAGCCGATGGGCAGCTGCCCAAGACCGAACCGCCTCGCGCCGACACCGGGTAATAGAATTCGTAACTCTTGGGCACCGATCGCCCCGATGGATCCCGGTCGGCAAGATGCAGGGGGATAGAGCGGCGATGAACAGCTCCCTGCACCTCGGGTTGTCGACTGAGTTGACATATTCCCAATTGAAGTTGGCCGGCAACTCGAACAGCCCCCGGTCCCGGTAGAAATACCAGGCGCGGTTCTCGTGAGACAGCCCGTCGTAGAGGGCTATGAACCATTTGGCCAACAGTTCGGCCGATTGCTTTGAGCCTACGTGGGCGGCTGCTGCCTCTCCGTAGCTCATGCACCTGGTGGTGGTGATCTGGTTGCTGTCTTCATCTTCGATCGGCTCCAGCCTTGGGTATACAGCCATTGTCAGAGGGAACCGACCAGCTATTTTTTGGGTCGCCAGCACCAACCAGATCTGTAGAAACCACCAGGGGCCGCCGGTGTTGTTTGGAGCGTTGGCGGCTATCTTCGCGGCGGCCTGATGTAATTCCTGATATAAGTAGCCGAGGAGGTATTTCCCCAGCGCGAGTTGTCCCCCGTCAACAAGGACTTCGGCTACGACCTGCCAGTTGGAGGTCGATCCGTAGCTCGATCCACAGAACACGAATTTTTCAAGCCACATCATTAGGAACGTGGCGTGCTCCCTGTGGCCGACTGATCCGTCCTTCATGTTTTGGGCGATGAAGCCGCTCCACCCGCCGATGGCCTTGGTTTTGAACTGGTGTTGCCCTTTTCGGCTCAAGCCGCTGGGGTTGGCCGACGACTCGATGTCCACCCCAGTCGTCATGTACACGTCGGCCAACGTGATAGTCATCGGCCCTTGACGAAAGATGAAGGCGTTGAAGCCGTCGTTCCAGAAATAAGTTGCGGTCGATAGAAGCGGCTCGTCCTTTTCCATACCGGCGATGGACAGGGCCAAACACTGGGCGATCCCGACCTCCTCCCACTGTGTGTATTTGGCCGATCGCACCCTTCTGTACCACTCAACCCAGGCTGCGTCGGTGGTCGGCCACGATTTGAATGTCCCGTTCCAGTGGGCGAGGGATGGCTTGGCGGTGTTGAAGGGGATCCGGTTGTTTTCGGCTATGATCACATCGACTGGATCTGTGTTGCCGATGGGGCCGAGAAAGTACCGTTGTGCTTGTGTCAGGTTTGGGATAAGCACTTGACGTGATAGGTGCTACAGTTCAAAAAAAGAAAAGAGGGGCGCTAATCAAGAACGGTTGTATATTACGGTTCGAAGAAGGAAAAAGTACTAAGTGATAAAGACGAAGGAAAGTGCTACTCAAAAATGGCTGAACGTAATATTGCTGCAATGTGTTTAAAGGAGCAGATTCAAAAGTAAAAGAAAGTTATGGATCAAAAGGGAGTACCTCAGGGAACTCGGCCATGGTGACGGCCGGAACAACAGCGGTGGTTGGCGTGGCGGCGGTGACCGGCGCGACGGAGGTGCTCGATGCGGCGGTGGTGGAGGCCATCGAAGTGTTTGGGGAAGAAGATGTGTCTGGCCCGTGGGGCGTGACGAGGTTTGATGAACGCCGGTGGGATCGACGGAGAGGAGAGAGAAGGTGAGAGGCTTGTGTGCAAAGGAAACTGCGTGCGCTTTGAAGGCATAAGCGTCTCGGCCGAGGAGAGTGGATATTTAAAGGGCATTTGGGAGGAAGCTGAAGCGGTCTAGGTCAAGAAAAGAGCGAGAGTTTGAACAGGCAAGCAAATCCGTAACACTTCGTATCATGAACTTGGGGGGCATGTGTTAATACTAAAATTTGGTAATTGAATCCCTAAGTCTGCAAAGGCGAAGCAGAATCGAATCGGCTAGAGACAGGGGTCGCATCGGTTGAGGAGTGATCGGCTGCGAGGGCAATCGGCTAAGGTTGGATCGGAGAGGGGTAGCCGATAGCCGATTCAGGTCCGGAAGAGAAAAAATCGTTTCTGATTCAGCAGTTTGAGGATAAATAGAAGATTCGGTTGTTAATTGCGCGTTAAACGATATTGCCACTTATGGATAGAGTCTTGTAACGGCAATTGTATCTGAAATCGGCCTACCATCACCAGCCGACAGTCGATTTCCAGGCTATGCAGTTGAAGAATGATATCTTTCTATAAGATTCATCGGAGTACTAGCCGATTCATTGTTAGCTTTCCAGTATCGGCTAGGTTATCGATTCATATATATATTATCCTTTACTGCATTTAGGTTAAAACGGGTGATGCTGTCTCGGTATAGCCGATCCATTCCAGTCGTTTGGCTTAAATGTATTTTAGGATAGCATATATATGCTCATGGATTCACTCAGTCGATCCAGTGGGGATCTAACCTAACACTTAATGCATATTCCCTTGTTTCTCTTGTTGGTTAGCAGATCAAATCAACTGGCACGCCCTGCACCGCACAGGCAACCGAGAAGGACCTGCACTGGAGTTAAGCAGATCTCCCAGGCCAGCGTGTGAGAGAATTTTCTCATCAACAAGAGGACATTTTGAAACTTTTAACAGGCACAACCATGAGTCAACAAGTGACTCGAAATGCCCGTAAGAAAAGAGAATTGATTTTCAAAATGGTAGAACTAGATGACGATGTTTTCTATAACCTTGATGAAGAGGTAGTTTTAGTTTACGACTCCGATCAAGAGCGAGAAGTCTTTCATTTCAGATTGGACTGCTATAGAATCTGGACCCATCGTAGAGACGTTCAAAAGGCTCCTGATGGTAAGAATCATACTTTCGCGGAACTCCAGGGCTATAGGTTTCAACGCGGTAGACGTTTTGTTCCGAATTTTTCTGGAGCAAACCTCTGACCCAACGATACAATGAATTTTTTCTATTCACAAAGAAAAAGATTCGGAATCGCAATGCTACTATACGCACCCAAAGGAGTATTCGGAATTATATTCTTATATAATCCATTTTTGCGCGGGGTCTTACTAACAGGACTTCGCTGCACGAGACGAGGATTTGTCGAAAAGCTAATGTCATCCGGTATTTTCATACCCTTTTGGGGTGGTATATCACCTTACAAAGTCTAAGGGGTAGTATGAGATCTGTAGTAGATAAAAGAATTTGTCCCTTGATTGAGTATGCTATTTTTCCTCCTTTACCGCACATTATTGTATACGCTTCTAGAAGAGCACGAATGCAGAGAGGAAATTACAGTTTAATAAAAAAGCCTAAAAAAGTTTCAACTTTACGGCAATATCAATCAACTAAAAGTCCTATGTATCAATCCTTACAATGGATCGAATAAGAGTTTTGGTATGCTGAGGGATATCCTTATTTCAGAACCTGATATGCATCTTGCGTTTGTGGAGTCCGAGAGTGGTTGAATAAGTATTGCATGTGGAAGGAAGTAGACGAAAAAGATTTTGGATTCGAAATAGGCGCATTCGACTAAGTCGTACTTTGAATCCAATTTCAAGTTCGATTAGAAAGATAGAAAGGCCACGAGGATCAAAAAGAAAAAGCAAATCTTTTAATTGCTTCTCCTTTTTGCTATTTTCTTATTATTTATATAATCCATTCGATTCTTTTTTAGAATACTTTAGTATTCTAAAAAAAGTATTCTATAAATTTTTTTTTGCAAACTCAAAAATACAATAGTCAATATTCGTTATAATAGATATACTTAATTATATCATAAGAATCTTAAGATATTTTTTCGAATAGATAGAATTGAATAGATAGAAATAGTAAATTTGAATGGAGACACCTATTCTATGATGGATTTTAACTTACCCTCTATTTTCGTGCCTTTAGTAGGCTTAGTATTTCCGGCAATTGCAATGGCTTCTTTATTTCTTTATGTGCAAAAAAATAAGATTGTCTAGAACGACGGGACCGAATTTTCTCAATGTATTTCCACACGGATCATAATACGGATCTTTTGTAGTGTAAGTAATATAATATGGTACGTTATGTGGCTCTAGCATAAATGCATGCATATGCGGAACCAGGTATAGCGAGTTTTATTTTAAGTGGATCAACAAATACTTTTTGAATAGAAAGTCAATGTATCTAACCAATTATTTTACTGGAGTATCTAGTTGCCGAAGGTGATTTCAAAATCAAAAAAAGTAAAGTCAAAATCATTTAGCTTATTCTCTCAATTTCAATCGACCGCTACTAGATTTAGTATATCTAATATGAATTGGCGATCAGAACACATATGGATAGAACTTCTAAAAGGTTCTCGAAAAAGAGGTAATTTTTTCTGGGCCTCTATTCTTTTTCTAGGTTCACTAGGATTCTTAGCGGTTGGGCCTTCCAGTTATCTTGGTAAGAATATTATATCTGTACTTCCATCTCAACAAATTCTTTTTTTCCACAGGGGGTCATGATGTCTTTCTATGGAATCGCAGGCCTATTCATTAGCGCTTACTTGTGGTGCACTATTTTGTGGAATGTAGGCAGTGGTTATGACCGATTCGATAGAAAAGAGGGAGTAGTGTGCATTTTTCATTGGGGATTCCCTGGAATAAAACATCGCATCTTCCTTCGATTCCTTATGCGGGATATCCAATCAATTAGAATTCAGGTTAAAGAAGGTCTTTTTCCTCGTCGTATCCTTTATATGGAAATCCGGGGCCAGGGAGCCATTCCCTTGACTCGTACTGATGAGAAGTTTTTTACTCCATGAGAAATTGAACAAAAAGCTGCCGAATTGGCTTATTTCTTGCGCATACCAATGGAAGTATTTTGAGTACCAATGAATTTTTTGGAATGAATTGAATGAAGAAGAGTTGGAAGAAGAAAGTTTTCGCAACACGAGGGAAGGTCCCTTCGAAATTGCATTATTGTAAGGGGATTTTGAGTATTTATCTAAAGGAAGGAACAGACGAGGATAAGAGAAAATTTCTTCTAATTTGCTTTGTCCAAGTGGGATATATGGCGTAATATTCTTCCATTTTCATCCGAAAGGACCTTTTTCTATTTCTCTATTCCACTCCATCTAGATCTAAGAAAGAACCCAATACAATGAAATTCTACTAGTATAGAAAAAAGAGGAATAGATACAAGGTCTCAAACCTTGTTATCGAATTTTTCCTTCAAAGAAAAAGAAATATCATATAGAGTCAGCGAATGAAATAGAGTCAGCGAATAAAGCGGATTCATTAACAACTCAATTTACAGATCAAAAATGAAAAAAAAGAAAGCATTGCCTTCTTTCCTATATCTTGTATTTATCGTACTTTTGCCTTGGGGAGTCTCTTTCTCTTTTAACAAATGTCTGGAACTTTGGATTAAGAATTGGTGGAATACCAGGCAATCCCAAACTCTCTTAACTGCTATTCAAGAGAAAAGAGTTCTAGAAAGATTCATGGAATTAGAAGATCTTTTTATCTTGGACGAAATGATAAAAGAGAAACCGAATACACATGTACAAAAACCCCCTATAGGAATACGCAAGGAAATAATACAAGGGTTCCTAACGAGCTAATTTTCACTATTTTTGTTTGTAGTTTTCCTGTGATTCTAGATACATGTTTGAAATTTTGGGTCTTTTTTTGTTTAAACCGCCTATCTCCTTCGCTTGTAGTCATTTATCATTAAATTAGTGAAGCATAAACTTATTTAATCTCCTGATATTAATCAAAATTAGCATCTTTTTTCCTTTAGAAAGAAAGCCTTTTCCATTTTAGCAAAATTCTTTTTCCTATTTCTACCTGCTCAAGGTATTCATCATTCAGTACATAACCGTTGCAAGAGAATGACAAGATTCGTGTATAGGGAACTAGATTAGCTTAGCTACCTATCTAATTTATTGTAGAAATTTCGGGATCCGTGATTGGACATGGAAAATAGAAATACTTTTTCTTGGGTAAAGGAACAGATGACTCAATCGATTTCTGTATCGATCATGATATACGTAATAACTCGGACATCTATTTCGAATGCATATCCCATTTTTTGCGCAGCGGGTTATGAAAACCCACGAGAAGCAACGGACGAATTGTATGTGCCAATTGCCATTTAGCTAATAAGCCTGTGGATATTGAAGTTCCCCAAGCAGTGCTTCCCAATACTGTATTTGAAGCAGTTCTTCGAATTCCTTATGATATGCAAGTGAAACAAGTTCTTGCTAATGGGAAAAGGGAGGGTTGAATGTGGGTGCTGTTCTTATTTTGCCCGAGGGATTCGAATTAGCGCCGCCCGACCGTATTTCTCCGAGTTGAAAGAAAAGATAGGAAATCTCTCTTTTCGAGTAATCGTCCCAATAAAAAATATTCTTGTGATAGGCCCTATTCCCGGTAAGAAATATAGTGAAATCGTCTTTCCCATTCTTTCCCCCGACCCTGCTATGAAGAAAGACGTTCATTTCTTAAAATATCCCATATATGTGGGGGGAAACCGAGGAAGGGGACAGACCTATCCTGATGGTAGCAAGAGTAACAATACGGTCTATAATGCAACGTCAACAGTGTAGAAAGAAAAATACTACGTAAAGAAAAGGGGGATATGAAATATCCATAGTCGATGCATCGGATGGACGCCAAGTGATTGATCTTATACCTCCCGGTCCAGAACTTCTTGTTTCAGAGGGGGAATCGATCAAGCTTGATCAACCATTAACAATCCTAATGTGGGAGGGTTTGGTCAGGGGGATGCAGAAATAGTGCTTCAGGATCCATTACGCGTTCAAGGCCTTTTGTTCTTCTTCGCATTTGTTATTTTGGCACAAGTTTTTTTGGTTCTCAAAAAGAAATAGTTTGAAAAGGTTCAATTGTACGAAATGAATTTCTAGGTCCCGGGATTTCTTACCATCAAGTTGGTAAAATGCCGCGATTTATTGGCGATTGCTAGAATTCTCTATGATCCATTTTGGAAATCCTTTTTTGTTTAGACTATTTTTTAGTTTGCGAGATGTCTTGTCTGCAATTCCTTATTTCTATCTCATGCAAAACGAGGAGAATGCAAGGAATCCTTCCTACTTTTCCATACCTTGGGCCTTTATGTTCATAATGATGTCATGCTTACTTTTGGTACTCCAGAAAAGCAAATCTTGATCGAACCTATATTTGCTCAATGGATACAATCGACTCATGGTAAGACGACATATGGGTTCGATATACTCTTATCTTCAACGAGCGGTCCCGCTTTCAATGCGGGTCGAACCCTATGGTTACCCGGATGGTTGAATGCTGTTAACGAGAATAGTAATTCACTTTTCTTAACAACAGGACCTGGAGATTTCTTGGTTCAGCATGCTATTGCTCTAGGTTTGCATACAACTACATTGATTTTAGTAAAGGGTGCTTTAGATGCACGCGGTTCCAAATTAATGCCGGATAAAAAGTGTGGAGATTATGGCAATCGGGTATCCACATGGCAAGCTTATTCGACTGGAGATAGGGGTAGGTTGCGCCTGCTATTTATGTAAACCAGCTATGACTTGGGTGTTACGTTGTCGATTAAGATAAGGCAACGGCTCATAGTCACGGTTTGGTAAGATTGAGGAAACCGACTTAGAGTAAGATAGGGTTTCCGACTTGTAAGCCCGCCTCCCAAGACTATATAAGGGGGGTAAGGGGCGTCCTTGGAGGGATATCATATATCGGCTTGAGATCTGATTCATAAGCTATTAGCCTTAGGAGCAAGAGCAATAGATCTTGAGATCAATAAACACTCGGCGGATCGAATCCCTGAAACAGGAGTAGGGTATTACCTCAAGAGAGGGCCTGAACCTATCTAAACCGTGTTTTCCACCTAACCCATCGAGCTTGGCGATCTTGACTGCACCCCCAAAATTCTATTGCCGAAACCGAGTTTCAACAGTTGGCGCGCCAGGTAGGGGCTCGCGCCTCAAGACTTCTTCGACAATCTCGCCGGCAAGCACGATGGAATCTTCTTCAGGCATCGGCGACTTCGCCGCCAACAACTTCAACAGGTTCTCCTCCTTCGACTCGGATTCAGACCAGTCGGGAGGGGAAATCCACTCGGCACCGTTTGGGCTGCCGAACAACGCCAAAATCTGCGACAAAATCCTGAGTTCTAAGATGCAGTCCATCCAATCTGACGGAGGAATCCACTCGGTGCCGTTCGGGCTACCGAACGCCGCCAAGATCTACAGCTGTCTTCTCACCTCCCCGTCGGAACCAATCCACTCAGGAGAAAACTTCTCGACGCCGTTTGGACTACCAAACGCTGCTAAGATCTACTGCAAGCTCCTCTCCCCCGAGTCGAGGTCGACCCACTCGGAGGAGTCCACGTCATCAAGCTACGACTCGGACTAGAACGATCCAGATTCGAGCAACCCAGCCTCAAGGGAAGTCGCGGTCATCCTCCAGCCGTTCGGGTCATGCTCATCCTCGGAGCTCGACGAATATCTCAGCTCTTCAGGCTTCGACGACCTCTACGGCATCCCCTCGGACGAAGTCAACGACTCCGACTGTGACAAGGACTACGAGCCGAAGTGTTTTGACGTCCTCATGGCTGAGGTGTCCGAGACCGACTCAGCCATGGCTCGTAGGCTCGCGGAAGAAGAACGAGCCAGACTTGAGCAAGTGCGCAAGCTGGCGGAGGAAGAAAGGAAGCGCAAGGAAGAAGCTGACAGAAGAAAGCAGGATCTGCGGGCAGCCGATCGATCCGCTCAAGAGGCAATACTTCAAACGCGAATCCGCAACACCAACGTCTTTCAGACGCCGCAGCAGAACATTGTCGCCACCCTCACTCTCCTGGATACTGTGATCGAGATGGCACCCCCCGACGTAACGCCAATCTTGGACAAGATCAAGACCATCGTCGTGGCCATGGCCAATGGCCTCCCCTCCTCCTCAGCCTGAAGACCAACTGAGTCCGTGGCAGAAACGCCCAACAGAAGCCGGCTCCCACCGCTGAGGTCAAAGGATTACCGGAGGCCCGAACCAGACCGGACGGCGACTAGGTCAAGAGACCTTCGCCACGAGACCACGCACAAGAATCAGGAGCAATCGGCCGACTCCCACAAGAAGCGGCACGGACGTCCACCCGTCCACCACCGGGTCCGCCGCAGCAACGACTCCGACTACCGAAGCAGCCTGCCAAGGACTCCGCCGAGTGATCTGTGAGAAGTACTTGACCAACGTTATCAAGAACGAGATCAACGCTCCTGAGAAGATCAAAGGGGATCGCCCGATAGTAATGACGACGGAGTACCAACTTTCACTCGGGAGCTCCGCCGAGTGCATTGGCCGAACGGATTCAAACCGACTGGGATCAAGAAGTACGACGGGAAGACGGACCCCGAGTCATGGCTAACCGTGTACACTCTCGCCATCTGAGCAGCAGGAGGTGACAACAAGGCCATGGCCAATTACCTGCCTGTGGCCCTTGCTAACTCAGCCAGGAACTGACTCACGAGCTTGCCAAGAGGCTCGATCGGCTCGTGAGTGAATTAAGGGACCACTTCATCGCCAACTTCCAGGGCACCTTCGAGAGGCCTGGGACCCACTTTGACCTCTACAACGTCATCCAGAAGCCGGACGAACCTTTGAAGGACTACATTCGGCGCTTCTCCGAAAAGCGCAACAAGATCCCCAATATCATCGACGACATCATCATCGCCGCCTTCCAAAAGGGAGTCCGTGATGAGCTGTTGATCGGGAAATTTGGGCGCAAGCCACCAAAGACGGTGAAGCAGATATTCGAGACGGCGAACTCATACGCCAAGTCCAGTGACGCCATCAAAGCAGCACGCCAAGACCGGCCTGACAGGAGGGACGACAAGCAATCGGGAGGAAGCCGGCATCCTAAGGACAACGGCAACAACAACCAGGGCCACAAGGACTGCAAGCGTTGACCTGAAGACCTAGTTGCCGCGACGTCCAACTCCCAACGTCGCCCCCGAGTCACGGCCTACGACGCCATCATGAACGCTCAGTGCACGCATCATCCCAATCACAAGCATGCGGCTAAGGACTGCTTTATTTATAAACAGTTCGCCGAACAATATGCAACACAGCTCAACAAGAAGTCGACTGATGAAGCCGGTCCATCAGGTGCCAAGAAGAACAACCTGGCTGGAAACGCTGAGCCCTTTCAAGACCCCGTGAGCGAGCTGAATCACATCTTTCGGGGGGCGCAAGCCTATGAATCCAAGAGGAAACAAAAGCTAACTGACCGCGAGGTCAACGCTGTGCAACCTGAGGTCCCACAGTACCTACGATGGTCGGAGGTGGCCATCACTTTTGACCGCTCGGATCATCCCGACCGAGTAGTTCACCCAGGGCGCTATCCACTCGTCTTGGACCCGGTGGTCCGCAACATCAAGCTCAAGCGCGTCCTCATCGATGGGGGCAGCGCCCTCAATATTTTATTCGCCAAGACCTTAGACGAGATGCAGATCCCGAGAGCCAAACTGAAGGCAAGCTTAGCCCCCTTCCATGGAGTTATCCCGGGGCTGTCATCTACGCCACTCAAGCACATCGCCCTTTCGGTCACCTTCAGAGTTTGAGAGAATTTTCGGACAGAGAACATTACTTTTGAGGTGGCCGACTTCGAGACGGCTTACCACGCAATCATCGAAAGGCCTGCACTCGCCAAGCTCATGGCGATACCCCATTACACCTACCTCTGCATGAAGATGCCGGGTCCGAACGGCGTCATCACTCTTCGCAGCGACGTCAAGCAAGCCTTCACCTGCGACAAGGAGAGCTGCGACATGGCCCAATCTCGCGAGAGATCCCGTGGCCAGCAAGAAATCCGATTGGCCGCATCAACTTCGGCGGAGGGTGAAATCCCTGCGAAGAAGATAGCCAAATCGGGAACCGGCAACGCCAAAACCAAGAAAATCTCCCTTGATCCATCGGATCCCTCAAAAACTGCTGTAATCGGCGCCGAACTAGATCCTAAATAAGAAAACGCGCTCGTCACCTTCCTCCAAAATAATAAAGATGTTTTTGCTTGGAAACCATCTGACATGCCTGGAATTCCTAGGGAGGTGATCGAGCACTCTGTACACGTCAAAGATGACGCAAAACCGATTAAACAACGACTACGCAGGTTCGCGCAGGATCGAAAAGATGCCATCAAGGAAGAGCTCACAAAGCTCTTAGCCGCCGGTTTTATCAAGGAAGTCCTACATCCCGACTGGTTGGCCAACCCGGTTCTGGTCCGAAAAAAGATGGGGCAATGGCGCATGTGCGTTGAATACACCGACCTCAACAAAGCCTGCCCCAAAGATCCTTTTGGGCTGCCTAGCATCGACCAAGTCGTGGATTCAACAGCCGGCTGCCAACTCTTAAGCTTTTTGGACTGTTACTTGGGCTATCACCAAATCAGCTTGAAGGAATCCGACTACCTGAAGACATCGTTCATCACGCCGTTTGGAGCCTACTGCTACATCACGATGCCTTTCGGCCTGAAGAACGCCGGGGCCACATACCAACGCATGATCCAGAGGTGTTTTCAGACGTAGATTGGGAAAAACGTGGAAGCTTATGTCGACGATGTCATCATCAAGACTAAGCAGAAAGAAGACCTGATTGCCGACCTAGAAGAAACCTTCGCAAATATTCGGGCCTTCAGAATGAAGTTAAACCCGGAGAAATGCACTTTCGGTGTCCCATCAGGCAAACTGCTCGGCTTCATGGTGTCACATCGCGGCATTGAAGCCAATCCAGAAAAAATCAATGCTATCCTAAGCATGAAACCCCAAGTAACCAGAAGGACGTCCAGAAGCTCACTGGCTGCATGGCAGCGCTAAGTCGCTTCATCTCTCGACTCGGCGAACGTGGCATGCCTTTCTTCAAGCTGCTGAAGAAAACCGATGATTTCCAATGGACTACGAAAGCCCGCAAAGCCTTTGAAGATTTTAAAGAATTTCTCACGACGCCACCCGTCCTAGCCTCATCTCAGCCCCAAGAGCCCCTGCTACTGTACGTTTCAGCCACCCTCCAAGTGGTTAGTACGGTCCTCGTGGTCGAGCGCGAAGAAAAAGGGCGGGTCCAGAAGATTCAGAGGCCGATCTACTTTGTTAGCGAAGTGCTGGCGGGAGCCAAAATTCGCTACCCTCAGGTACAAAAATTGCTATATGGTGTTCTGATAACCGCGAGGAAATTGGCACACTACTTTCAGGGTCACTCGGTCACCGTCGTCACGTCCTTTCCACTCGGCGATGTCATCCACAACCGGGAGGCGACTGGGCACATTGCGAAGTGGGCTCTGGAACTGATGCCGCTGGACTTAACTTTCAAGGCGAGAACGTCTGTAAAGTCACAAGCCCTAGCGGATTTCTTGGCTGAGTGGACCGAACAGCAAGAAGATGTCCCTCGAGAAGACCTTCAATACTGGACCATGCACTTCGACGGGTCCAAGAGGATCACCGGCTTGGGAGCAGGGGTCGTGCTGATCTCCCCGACTGGGGAAAGGCTAAGATATGTCCTCCACCTTCACTTCTCCGCCTCACACAACGTTGCCGAGTACGAAGCCCTGCTACATGGACTGCGGCTTGCAGTTTCACTCGGGATACGTCGGCTCGTCATAAAAGGGGATTCCCAGCTGGTTGTGAACCAAGTTATGAAGGACTGGTCCTGTCTAAACGACACTATGGAAGCCCATCGGTAAGAAGTTTGCAAACTTGAAGACAAGTTTGACGGGTTGGAGTTATCACATGTCTTAAGACACAACAACGAGGCAGCTGACGAGTTGGCACAGTTCGGGTCCAAACGGGAAGCCGCCCCAACAGACGTTTTTGTCGAGCATCTCTATGAGCCAACTGTTGCGGCAAAGCCAACTCCCAACGAACAAGTTGCAAACGAAGTCGTCATGCCTGACGCCGACTGGAGGACACCACTCATCAAATTTTTAATACAGCAAAAGCTGCCGGAAGACCGGGATGAAGCAGAACGTGTCCGACGTCGTTGCCAAGCTTACGTCATGGTTGATTCCGATTTATACAAGAGAAGTCCCTCCGGAGTCCTGATGAGATGCATCACACCTGAGGAAGGACGATAGCTACTCCAAGACATCCACTCGGGCATATGCGGAAGCCACACGGCAGCACACACCTTGGTGGGCAAAGCCTACAGACAAGGTTTCTTCTGGCTCACGGCGGTCTTCGATGCTGACCAAGTGGTACGAACTTGTGAAGGTTGCTAATTCTTCGCCCGACAAAGCCATGTCCTAGCCCAAGAGCTACAAACAATTCCATTATCCTGGCCATTTACGGTATGGGGCTTAGACATGGTCGGCCCGTTCAAGAAGGCTCCAGGAGGATTCACACACCTATTCGTCGCAATTGACAAATTTTCCAAGTGGATTGAGGCTAAGCCGGTTGCTACAATCACCACTGACAAGGCACGGGACTTCATCCTCAACATCGTGCGCCGGTTTGGTGTCCCAAACAGAATTATAATCGACAACGGGATTCAATTCACTGGTGGCATCTTCAAAGAATTCTGCGAAGACTTTGGGATCAAAATCTGCTATGCGTCGGTTGCACATCCCAAAAGCAATGGACAAGTTGAGCGTGCCAACGGCATGGTCCTTCAAGGCATTAAAGCCCGCGTGTTCGATCGCCTAAGTCCTTATGCCGGCAAGTGGGTTCAAGAGCTCCCCTTGGTCCTCTGGTCTTTGCGGACCACGCCCAGTCGGGCTACCGGACAAACTCCCTTCTTTTTGGTCTATGGCGCAGAAGCCATGTTGCCAAACGAGATGGAGTACAAATCCCTCCGAGTCCGCAGCTTCAACGATGAACGCTACGACCCAGACCGAGTGGATGACCTCACCCGACTGGAAGAGGCCCGTGAGGCAGCCCTCATCCAGTCGGCAAAATATCTTCAAGGGCTCAGACGATACCATAGTTGCAACATTCGAGCACGAGCTTTTATCGTCGGCGATCTGGTTCTACACAAGATTCAGACCACCAAGGACCGTCACAAGTTGTCCCCCTTATGGGAAGGACCGTATATAATTGTTGAGGTGACTCGGCCAGGCGCATACCGATTAAAGCGTGAAGACGGATCCATGGTGGAGAACTCCTGGAACATCGAGCATCTTTGACGATACTATGCTTAAATTGCCTTAAGTCTCATGTTCTTCTTGACTGCCAACCTCAAGCAAGATGACTTCTTGGGTTAGCAGTCGGGGGCTGTACATATGACAATAAAGCATGTTTTTTCTTCGACAACCTACACATGTTTGGTTTATCATTGTTTAATGTTCCTTGATTCGAGTTCAATGCATAAGGACTGAGAATTTTTCGATGACCTAATCAGGCCTAGGCTTGGTGACAGTCGGACAAAAATTACTTAAGAAATTTTACATAAAAACTCGAATCAAGGCGTTAACATAAATAAACGAATATTTACAGGATACATCGAAAGTCACAAATATACAATGTTTACGAACGGTCAAGGGTGAAAGTTGTTTACAACATCAACGGCTACTTTTTTAGCCAACTCCTGCGCCTCACTGATCAAGTCCAAGGCCTGCTCATCTGAAGTACCGTCGGCGAAGCCTTCCACGACTGAACGCACATCCACCCGGGGGTAGAGCGACTTGGTCTGTGCAAGGGCAAGGCTCGCCCCCATGGTAGCAGCTTCAGATATGTTAGCCAAATACTGATCGGGGGCTCTTCGTAGCTTATCGAAGATCTCGACGGGGTCCAGTGAGCTGGTCCCGACTCCGTGATGGAACAGAGACAGCAGGATCGGCATCGCCGCATTTGCGACATCTTCCCTAACCTTTCCGGCTTGTCTGACCCTCTCAAGAAAATATCGTATTGAGCTCGGGTCTTGACTTTGTAAGCTGCCAAAGAAATATGATCACGTAAAGCATTCAAAGACAAATTGTTAGTGATATGCCCTAGAGGCAACATGAAGATGTTGGATATCACGTCAATGTTTATGTATTTATGAATAAAGTGTTATTCAGTTCCATGAAATAGACATCTTGTATTGATCAATAAGTACGTGACTTATTTATGAGACTCTTTATGTATGAATCTATTTCTAAACGATCCTCGATCATATGTCATATTGTTGGAACAAATATGATTCTAAGATCGGCATGTTTATTGATTGATGATCATGTCTCATAGATCATGGGTATGGAGATACCAAATCAATAAACATGGACATATGTGTTGGAGAACACATTGTTGGATAGACCCACCATGAGACACTACAGAATTAATGTGCCATTAGTTGGTCTCGGGTAGTGTTGGTACAAAGTCCTTAGACCGAGATCACCATGGATTCCAACATGTGTAGTAGCCTACTTTGGGACTACCAAACGCTATTCCGTAATCGGGTAGTTATAAAGGTAGTTTTCGGGTTTGCTATGAAACATGGAGTGGGATGTGAGTGATCAAGATGGAATTTGCCCCTCCTTTGGAGAGATATCTCGGGCCCTCGAGGTAGTGGATTATGGAAATGCATGGCCATGCTAAGTTGATTGAGGAGTCAATCAATAGACAAATAATCCAATACGGTTCGAGTGAATGGTTAAGCTATTGAAGGGATGACACACATCTTGCCTATAGCTTAACCGGTATCGTGAGGCAAAGGGATTTGTGTACACATTACAGTTCGAGCCGATATTATATTCTTGTATACTATGGTGTCAATATGTGCTGCTAGGCGCCGCGTGATGGTCGGCCGAGTTGGACTCGAGCCGACGGTCGGCTAAATTAGACTATAGCCGAAACCGAGTATACCGAACCTACTGTGGTCGCACGCTTAAGGGGATAAGAATAGGCATTCGAGTTGGACTCGGATACGGCTCGATCGGATAGGGATCCGATCGGATAGAGTCCTATGGGCTTACGACGTATGGGCAGCCAACTCTATGAGATACGGATGAGATCCGATTCAAAAATAGAGTCCTAATCGGCCACTAGTCCCGTCGGCCAACTCTATATAAAGGAGGGAGGGGTGGAGAGCTGCGACACGTCAATTGCATCGCGTGCAACAGAAGTTGTCGAGATCAATCTCCACGAAAACCCTCCCCACTTTCGAGCCAAACCCTAGCCTTGCATCGCGTGCTAGCACACGGGTGTTCGGTGTTCTGTCCCCGGACGTGTGGATACCGGTAGAGGCGCTGCTACGTTGCACGCTGTTGATCGGCTGCAATCGGAGCGATCGGCTGTGGTGGAATTGGCTGCGGTTGGGCGCATCGGAGCGAGGCGTGAGAACGCGGCCGAACGACTCGAATCGGCTGATTGGCGGCGAATCTGTCTCGGGAATCGGCTACACTGTTCGGATCGGATTGCCCCGATTGGCTATTCCGCCGCACTCTACTCCAATCGGTAACGATCTATCGGCCCTTACTTGCAAGTGTTCCTGGTTTGCGTGGTAAAAAGTTTTTGTTTTCGGCTAGCGTAGCCTCCGCGTAACCCTTCAGTGGTATCAGAGCTACCCTTGCTTAGTTCGGGTTTTAGATTGGATCTGGAACAAGTTTTGCGCACGGGTTGATTAGATCATTCGGTTTTACGGGATCTGTTGAGGAGAGTTAATGGTAATTGCGTTCCTTGATAGTGTATCGGAACGGCGTAATGTGATTACGTCGAAGCAATTTCCATATAACTCGGTTTGAGTTGGGTTCGAGATAGCGTTCCTTGATAGTGTATCGGAACGGTATAATGTGATTATGCCGAAGCTATCTCGTAGTCCGATCTTGTTAGCTGCCTCGCGCCTACGCAAACCATCTCCTTGATAGTGTATCGGGACGGCATAATATGATTATGCCGACATGGTTTCCGTAAGCGAATTCATAGATTGGATCGCGAGTGCCTCCAATGCAAAGAAGGGCAAGAAGGGGTCGGCGGCATCAGATGCCGTTTGCTTCTATTGCAAGGAGACAAGTCACCTGGAAGAGGAACCGCAAGAAGTACATGGAGGATCTCAAAAGGAAGCAAAGTACGACTTACGCTTCGGGAATGAGAAGAAGTAGAGGATTGAGAAGGGGCGAGGTGAACCTGCGCGTCGGCAATGGAGCAAGCGTTGCTACGCTTGCCGTCGGCACGTACCACTTCATCTACCTTCAAGATTAGTTTTGGAATTGAATAATTGTTATTGTGTCGGAACGTTATTTCCGCTTCATGTTTGCAAGCGGAAGGATATGATTTTAGATCAATGAACAATGGTTGTTCAATATATGTCGAGATATGTTCTATTTTCATGCTCCATTGGTGAATGGATTATACGTTTTGAATCTTGAAACATCTCCCATCTATAACATTAATACGTAAAGGTAACTCTCTAATGATATAAACCCCACGTTTATCCGGCATTGTCGCTTAGGCCATATAAATAAGAAACGCATGGAGAAGCTCCATAAGGATGGATTGCTTCACTCTTTTGATTTTGAATCATTTGAGACATGTGAGTCTTGTTTACTTGGTAAGATGACAAAGGCACCTTTCACGGGACACAGTGAAAGAGCAAGTGACTTGTTGGCACTCATACATACTGATGTATGTGGACCAATGAGCTCAACGGCAAGAGGTGGTTATCAGTACTTCATTACCTTTACCGATGACTTTAGTAGATATGGTTATATCTACTTAATGAGGCATAAGTCCGAATCCTTTGAAAAGTTCAAAGAATTCCGAATGAAGTACAGAATCATTTAGGGAAAACAATCAAGTTTCTACGATCGATCGTGGAGGAGAATACTTGAGCCAAGAGTTTGGTAATCATCGAAAGATTGTGGAATTGTTCCACAGTTGACTCCGCAGAACTCCACAATGGAACGGAGTGTCCGAACGGAGAAATCGCACCTTGTTGGACATGGTGCGATCGATGATGAGCCAAAGTGATCTTTCGTTATCCTTTCGGGGATATGCTCTTGAAACATTGCGCTCACACTAAATAGAGTTCCATCTAAGTCACTTGAAAAGACACCATATGAGATATGGACAGGGCAACCCCTAGTTTGTCTTTTCTCAAAATTTGGGGATGTGAGGCTTATGTAAAACGTTTACGTCGACAAGCTCACACCCAAATCGACAAGTGCTTCTTTGTGGGATATCCTAAGGAAACTAAGGGATATTACTTTTATAATCGGGAACAAGGCAAAGTGTTTATCGCCCGACACGGTGTCTTCTTGGAGAAAGAGTTTCTTTCAAGAAGGGTTAGTGGGAGCAGGGTGCATCTTGAAGAGGTTCAAGAAACACCGAAAAACGTTTCAGCAACCACGAACCACAACAGAGGAGCAAAATGTTGCGCCACCGCTTGTAGATACACCACCCCACGAAGGTACGAAAGATCACGTCGTGCGCCCGACAGTACACAGTGCGGAACAACGTGATATATTATTGTTGGACAACGATGAGCCTAAGACCTATGAGGAAGCGATGGTGGGACCCGATTCCAACAAGTGGCTTGGAGCCATGAAATCCGAAATAGAATCCATGTACGACAATCAAGTTTGGAACTTGGTTGATCCACTGATGGTGTCAAAACCATTGAGTGTAAATGGGTTTTTAAGAAAAGGCCGATATGGATGGAAATGTTCACATCTATAAGGCGCGATTGGTGGCGAAAGGTTTTAAACAGATTCAAGGAGTTGATTATGATGAAACCTTCTCGCCCGTCGCAATGCTTAAATCTATTCGGATTATCCTAGCGATTGCTGCATATTTCGATTATGAGATATGGCGAGATGGATGTCAAAACGGCTTTCCGAATGGAAACCTAAGCGAGGATGTATACATGATACAACCTCAAGGTTTTGTCGATCCAGAATCGCTCGAAAAGATATGCAAGCTACGTAAGTCCATTTATGGATTGAAGCAAGCATCTCGGAGTTGGAATATTCGTTTTGATGAAGTAATCAAAGGGTTTGGTTTCATCAAAAACGAAGAAGAGTCCTGTGTTTACAAAAAGGTCGTGGGGAGCGCAATTGTATTTCTAATCTTATATGTGGATGACATATTACGATTGGAAATGATATCCCTATGCTTGAATCCGTCAAGTCTTCATTGAAAAATAGTTTTTCCATGAAAGACTTAGGGAGGCAACATACATATTAGCATTCGGATCTATAGAGATAGATCCAAGAGGCTAATTGGATTAAGCCAAAGCACATACATTGACAAGGTATTGAAAAGGTTCAACATGCATGATTCCAAGAAAGGTTTCTTGCCCATGTCACATGGCATTAATCTTAGCAAGAATCGGTGTCCTCGGACACATGATGAGCGGAATAAGATGGGTATGGTTCCATATGCTTCGGCAATTGGATCCATCATGTATGCCATGCTTTGTACACGCCTGGATGTCACGTACGCTTTGAGTGCTACGAGCAGATCGTCCGATCCGGTGAAGGTCACTGGATCGAGTAAAGAATATCCTTAAGTACTTGAGAAGAACTAAGGATATGTTCCTAGTCTATGGAGGTGAAGAAGAGCTCGTTGTAAGTGGTTACACCGATGCTAGCTTCCAAACAGACAAGGATGATTATAGATCGCAATCGGGTTCGTGTTCGCCCGAACGGAGGCGCGATCGGTTGGAAGAGTTCCAAGCAAGATATCGTTGCTGATTCTACAACGGAGGCCGAGTACATTGCTGCTTCGGAAGCCGCAAAGGAGGCTGTTTGGATCAAGAAATTCGTTTCGAGCTTGGTGTGATAACTAGTACGATCGATCCAATGTCTCTCTATTGTGACAATAGTGGAGCCATTGCACAAGCCAAGGAGCCGAGGTCACATCGAAGTCCAAACACATACTTCGGCGATATCATCTCATCCGCGAGATTGTGGACAGAGGTGATGTCAAGATATGCAAAGTGCACACGGATCTCAACATAGCCGATCCGCCGACAAAACCTCTCCTCACCGAAGCATGAGGCGCACACAAGAGCAATGGGTATTAGATACTTACATGATTGACTCTAGTGCAAGTGGGAGATTGTTAGTGATATGCCCTAGAGGCAACATGGAGATGTTGGATATCACATCAATGTTTATGTATTTATGAATAAAGTGTTATTCGGTTCCATGAAATAGACATCTTGTATTGATCAATAAGTACGTGACTTATTTATGAGACTCTTTATGTATGAATCTATTTCTAAACGATCCCTCGATCATATGTCATATTGTTGGAACAAATATGATTCTAAGATCGGCATGTTTATTGATTGATGATCATGTCTCATAGATCATGGGTATGGAGATACCAAATCAATAAACATGGACATATGTGTTGGAGAACACATTGTTGGATAGACCCACCATGAGACACTACAGAATTAATGTGCCATTAGTTGGTCTCGGGTAGTGTTGGTACAAAGTCCTTAGACCCGAGATCACCATGGATTCCAACATGTGTAGTAGCCTACTTTGGGACTACCAAACGCTATTCGTAATCGGGTAGTTATAAAGGTAGTTTTCGGGTTTGCTATGAAACATGGAGTGGGATGTGAGTGATCAAGATGGAATTTGCCCCTCCTTTGGAGAGATATCTCTGGGCCCTCGAGGTAGTGGATTATGGAAATGCATGGCCATGCTAAGTTGATTGAGGAGTCAATCAAGACAGATAATCCAATACGGTTCGAGTGAATGGTTAAGCTATTGAAGGGATGGCACACATCTTGTCTATAGCTTAACCGGTATCGTGAGGCAAAGGGATTTGTGTACACATTACAGGTTCGAGCTGATATTATATTCTTGTATACTATGGTGTCAATATGTGCTTGCTAGGCGCCGGTTGACAGTGGCCTGAGTTGGACTCGAGCCGCCGGTCGGCTAAATTAGACTATAGCCGAAACCGAGTATACCGAACCTACGTGGTCGCACGCTTAAGGGGATAAGAACAGGCGATTCGAGTTGGACTCGGATACGGCTCGATCGGATAGGGATCCGATCGGATAGAGTCCTATGGGCTTACGACGTATGGGCAAGCAAACTCTATGAGATACGGATGAGATCCGATTCAAAAATAGAGTCCTAATCGGCCACTAGTCCCGTCGGCCAACTCTATATAAAGGAAAGAGGGGTGGAGAGCTGCGACACGTCAATTGCATCGCGTGCAACGAAGTCGCCGAGATCAATCTCTACGGAAACCCTCCCCACTTTCGAGCCAAACCCTAGCCTTGCATCGCGTGCTAGCACACGGGTGTTCGGTGTTCTGTCCCGGACGTGTGGATACCGGTAGAGGCGCCGCTACGTTGCGCGCTGTTGATTGGCTGCAATCGAAGCGATCGGCTGTGGTGGAATTGGTTGCGGTCGGGCGCATCGGAGCGAGGCGTGAGAACGCGCCGAACGACTCGAATCGGCCGATTGGCGGTGAATCGGCCGTCTCCGGAATCGGCTACACTGTTCGGATCGGATTGCCCCGATTGGCTATTCCGCCGCACTCTACTCCAATCGGTAACGATCTATCGGCCCTTACTTGCAAGTGTTCCTGGTTTGCGCGGTAAAAAGTTTTTGTTTTCGGCTAGCGTAGCCTCCGCGTAACCCTTCACAAAGCAGTACAAAGAATGTTACTTTCAAGGAGCTCACCTTCAAACTCGATCTCCAGCTCGGCCTTGCTGAGGCTAACTGCCTCCAGCTGGACTTGGAGCGAGTGGACCTCCGACGAGTTTTCTATAACAAGAAAGGTTATCAGCAACCAAAATCAACACAGATGCCATAAAGAGACTGAGAGGGTTAAGCTTACTCCCGATTGAACCCCAGAGGTCGAGGTTCTCTTCCCGGAGATCGGCTATTTCTCTCCTCAGAGCTGCCTCCCTCGATGCGGCCTCTTCTCGAGTGGTCTTCAATTCTTGTTGGATGTTCTCCAGGGAGTTTAGATGCGGGACCAACTTCTCGAGCGCATCGGACTTGGCCATTGATCGGCAGTACTCCTTCTGCACACAAGACCTGAAGTTGGCTGACTGAAAAGAAATGATGAGGCTACAATAGAAAAGGATCAGGACTACGTTGAGTAGCCGAGTCACTTCATTCAGCTGTTCACAAGCGCATCTCTTTCTTTGCTTTCCATTTGTTTATCCAAGATGATGCCTTGTCTCCGGCCTTCCGAATCTCGCCACTCGATCTTGATCGGGGGAACCCAGGTTTCAGAAGACTGTAACCTGGGGATTTCTTCCACTGTGGCTGGATGGATCAGGAGGAACAGATGAAGATACAAGAGAATTAAACTGAAGATTAAAGATAAAATTCTGACTCAAGACTTACCGGTTTCGGTGGCCGAATCCTTAACTGGTGCTGTCCGGCTGCTTCTTTCTTTCTGGCTTTTGACCGACTGGTCTTCAGTCGGGGCCTTTCAAGCCACAGCCGGGGGATTCTCTGTAGCCGACTGGTTGCCAGTCGAGGTATCCTGGCTGGCGGTTGGGGGCTCCTTCCTTGGGATATCTTTGCTGGGAGGTGAGGGCCTTCCACCTGGAGTACTCTCGCTCATGAGAGGGCTTCGAGGTTTTGGTTCCGCGGGCTTGGATGCCTCGGTTGTTGCAGCTGGCGTTGGCCCCTCACTCTGCCCAGCGGGGTCTATGTCTTGGGGTTTCCTGCAAAGAGAACAACAGGAGTGACTGGGATGGAGACAAAGAAATCTTCAACAAAGAGTTTAACTTCAGTCGTAAGGCGTACCTGGATGATCGGCGGATCTTAGGCGCCGCTTTCGGCGACGGCCTTGGAGGGGTTGCTTCGGCTGGAGGGGCTAGGACATCGTCGTCCGAGTCATCAATGACGAGCCTCCTCTTACTTGCCCGTTTGCTGATATCTTCACTCGGGGCCGCCCTCTTCCCGGCTGGATCGCTCTGGATCTTCACGCCACCGGCTGGCTTCTTGGTAGGCCGAGTCGGCACATCATCATGAGGAATTTTGTATGGCTTTGAAATGATGGAGGTATTTTCCTGCAAGAAAGATTCTTACAACACTGAGAAGTGTGACATCAAGATTGAAAGGCGATGAAGAAGTTAAGTCGGCTTACCGGAGGAGGAGGTCGGTACAGGCTGAAGGGAAGGACAGGCAGCATGAGGCTGCGTTCGACTGTAATTCCAGTCGAGAAGACCTTGTACATACAGATCTTTAAGATCCCGAAGCTGAGGGAGTCGCGGTCTTCCCGATTGGGGTCCCTCTCGCCCTCGTACTCGAAGGCTGGCTTAGATCGCTCTTTGATGGGCGCCAGTCGGCTCCTGATGAAGTGTCGAGTGATCTGCTCGCCCCGAAGACCTTTTTGCTTCATCTCTAAGATCTTCTCTAGCAATTTGTTGGCTTCATCCCAGTCTTGGGCTACTGGCACAGTGCTCCAGGTAGGCCTGGGCATGGGGGGAAGGCCAACGAAGTTTGGCAGGCTAGGTTCAAGATTGGAGATATAGAACCAACTCGCATGCCAGCCCTTGTTAGAAGATTTCAAGGGAAGAGAGAAATATTCCTTGCGGAGAGATCCGTGGAGTTGGAAACCTGCCCCACCGACGACGCAGGGATGGTCCTTATTCAGATGCGGCTTAAGGTAAAACATGCGACGGAAGAGTTGGAAGTGGGGGAGAATGCCAAGGAAAGCTTCACACACATGGATGAAGAGAGCGATGTGAAGCATAGAGTTGGGGTTCAAATGATAGAGCCGAAGGCCATAATAGTCAAGAAGCCCCCTAAAGAACTCGGAGGTGGGAAGGCTGAAGCCACAATAGAAGAAGGAGGTGAAAACAACGAACTCATCGGTGTTCGGGGTGGGGAACTCCTCACCCGCCGCCGGGCACCAGCCCACGATCTCCTTAGGAGGAAGCACTCCGTGCTTCACCATCTCCTTGAGGGTGGATTCCCTCACATCCGAAGTGGCCCACTGCTCGAAAGGGATTTTCTTCTCACTCACCATGAGTGTGGGTCGTGTGGGGAGCAGATCTGGCTTGAAGGATGGGGATTTGAGATGAGGCTTTGAGAAGTTGGATGCGGAGGCTAGCCGGGAGCAAAGCACAAGCTTCTGGATCGGTGGATTGAGTGCGCGCAAGAGCTTAGGGTTCTCCGCTGTAAGCTGATGAACAGTGTTGCGAGTGGGGAATTTTTCTGAGAAGACGAAGTGGCGGGGATGACCTTGAGGCTTTGTAAGAGATTTGAGGGTTGCGCTAGGTTTTCTCGCGATTGGGCCGAGCCCATGAGAGACTTGCGGCCCAGCTAAGGTGTGGCTTGACGCGTGTCCTTAGGGACTTAAGTGGATGAACTTAAGCAGATTTGCTTTGACAATATGCACGTGTCTGAGTGCCCTGTACCTTTAGAAATCCTTTCATACCACAGTTTCGTAACTTCACGAGAAGTTAGCATGATGCAATTTGAAAGGTGACAAACAGTTAAGCTTTTCATGGCTGCCTTGATGACAAGGACTGTTTGGTTTTTAAGCATTTGATTAAATGATTATATCAATGCTATTTTTCCACTTTGGTGAAGATTTTTTTAGATTAAAGACCGATATTATGGCAGGAGCTATTTTGGTCATATTTTTCAGATGATTGAAAAACTTGTTTACCCATGAGGGATGATTAAAATATTTGTTCCAAGATGACTCGGCCAGAACCACTCGGATAAACATGAGCTTATCGAGTGCTTTTTACCCACGAGGGTCGATTAAATTATTTGTTCCGAAATGACTCGAGCAAGTTATTTGTTCCGAGATGACTCGGGTATGTCCACTCGGATAAGCATGAGTTTGCCGAGTGAATGTTTTTTACCCATGAGGGTTGATTGAACTATTTGTTTCGAGATAACTCGGGCAAATCTACTCGGAGAAGCATGAGCTTGCCGAGTGATGAGATCGTTAATGTTTGCTTTAGCATAAGCTAAGCACTTATATGAGAATGATTCTTTGTGGTTCTTGACTATATGTTTAGTCTGTTTTTGACTAATCACATAGTCGGGGGCTACACCTAATTAGGTGCATCAGGAGATGCACCTAGATATTTATTTTTTGAGAATTTTTTGGATATTTTTCAGCCCTTCACAGTCTTTGGAGCCACTTGGGAGATTCAGGCAGAGGTGATAGAATCACTCGGCGCAACAAGCACTCGGCCAAAGAGTTGTTTGGCTGAGTACTATCTTGGTTCGAGGCTGAGTTATCTCGTCGACTGCAAAGGACTCGGGGGCTACTGTGGAGATTATGGCAATCGGGTATCCACATGGCAAGCTTATCCGACTGGAGATAGGGGTAGGTTGCGCCTGCTATTTATGTAAACCAGCTATGACTTGGGTGTTACGTTGTCGATTAAGATAAGGCAACGGCTCATAGTCACGGTTTGGTAAGATTGAGGAAACCGACTTAGAGTAAGATAGGGTTTCCGACTTGTAAGCCCGCCTCCCAAGACTATATAAGGGGGGTAAGGGGTGTCCCTGGAGGGATATCATATATCGGCTTGAGATCTGATTCATAAGCTATTAGCCTTAGGAGCAAGAGCAATAGATCTTGAGATCAATAAACACTCGGCGGATCGAATCCCCGAAACAGGAGTAGGGTATTACCTCAAGAGAGGGCCTGAACCTGTCTAAACCGTGTTTTCCACCTAACCCATCAAGCTTGGCGATCTTGACTGCACCCCCAAAATTCTATTGCCGAAACCGAGTTTCGACAAAAAGATTTTGGATATAGTTTTCCATGCGACGGCCCAGGTCGTGGCGGTACTTGTGATATTTCTGCTTGGGACGCGTTTTATTTGGCAGTTTTCTGGATGTTAAATACCATTAGATGGGTTACTTTTTATTGGCATTGGAAACACATCACATTATGGCAGGGCAACGTTTCACAATTTAATTAATCCTCCACTTATTTGATGGGATGGTTAAGAGATTACCTATGGTTAAACTCTTCACAACTTATCAATGGATATAATCCTTTTGGGATGAATAGTTTATCGGTATGGGCGTGGATGTTCTTTTTTGGACATCTTGTTTGGGCGACTGGATTTATGTTCTTAATTTCTTGGCATGGATATTGGCAGGAATTAATTGAGACTTTAGCATGGGCTCATGAACGGACACCTTTGGCTAATTTAATTCACTGGAGAGATAAGCCCGTGGCTCTTTCCATTGTGCAAGCAAGATTGGTGGGATTAGCTCACTTTTCCGTGGGTTATATATTCACTTATGCCGCTTTCTTGATTGCCTCAACATCGGCAAGTTTGGTTAATTTAGTTAATTTTTTTGTACTGTATCAGCACCTAGTTCATTACTCTTGATGGAGGGGGAGGATCCGCCTTCTTAGATTTCTTTTTCTATTTACTTTTCCATCTAGGATTAGAACCGTATACTTGGTAGATAGTAGGAACGACACATTATGGCAAAAAAGTTTGATTCGTAGAGAGAAGAAGCAGCAGAAATTAGAACAGAAATATCATTTGATTCATCGATCTTCAAAAAAAGATAAAAAGCAAAGTTTACCCTTTGAGTTTGAGTGAAAAACGAAAATGCGAGAAAATTGCAATCCCCGCCACGTAATAGTGCACCGACACGCCTTCATCGACGTTGTTTTTTGACCGGAAGGCCTAGAGCTAACTATCGAGACTTTGGGCTATCCGGACACATACTTTGAGAAATGGTTTATGCATGCTTGTTACCGGGTGCAACAAGATCCAGTTGGTAAGGATAAAATACCCTTTCGTATTTGTATGGATTTCTGGAATTGATGATCGTAGAAGAGCCCTCTTTACCATTCTATATAAATGGACTATTCTATTTGTATAGATATGGTAGAGGGGCATATTCAACCCCCTTTTATCCACTAGTTCCCCGCTCTTTAGTTTAACAGATAGAACAGTTTGGTAGCCGACAAGGCTCATAACCGTGGGGTTGCGGGTTCGATTCCCACTACCCGCTCCATATTCCTTCTTTATGATATATGCATCATACATTTGTATATGCATTTGTTTTTCTTTCCTAAAAGAGTTTAGGTTTAACAGTTTTTTCTCTTGGTCCGATAAAAAATGAAAAGAAAGAAGAAAATATGAAAAAAGCATCCATTGTCTAATGGATAGGACAGAGGTCTTCTAAACCTTTGGTATAGGTTCAAATCCTATTGGACGCAATCTTATTTCTATCTATTCTTTAAATAACTATACTAAAAACTAAGAAAACTTTTTTGCATGATTCAAATGAAAAATCTTTCTCAACGATTTCTCCTCTACTACTTCTACTAACAAGAGTAGACGTGCAAAATTTATGTTTGTTCCTGAAGGGAAAACCGTTCGAGTTGTTCCTGAATAGCTTCCTTCAAAAGGATTTCCGCTTCCTCGGTGAATGTCTTGCTAGAAGATATAATTTCTTGGAATTGAGGTTTAGTATCTTTTAGGTGTTTACGTAACTCATCTAGAAATTTCTTTACCTGTCCAATTTCTAAGGAATCAACATATCCTCTTGTTTCGGTATAAATAGTAGCTATCTGCTCTTCCACTGGAAGAGGATTTGCTTGGGATTGTTTAAGCAATTCTCATAATCGTCGGCCCCTTGTCAATTGATTCGACTTGTTTTATCAAGAGCAGCGGCGAATTGTGCAAAGGCTTGTAACTCGCGAATTGAGCTAATTCCAATTTTGATTTGCCACTACTTGTTTCATGGATTTAATTTGAGCCGCAGATCCTACTCTGGAAACGAAATACCCACATTAATAGCAGTGTCGAATTCGGCATTGAATAGATCTGCGGATAAGAATATTTGTCCATCTGTAATGGAGATTACATTAGTAGGAATATAGGCGGAAACGTCTCCAGATTGAGTCTCAACTATTGGTAAAGCGGTCATACTTCCTTCCCCTAAAAGAGAATTTAATTTAGCGGCTCTTTCTAAAAGGCGTGAATGCAAATAAAAAACATCCCCTGGGTAAGCTTCGCGGCCGGGGGGTCTTCTTAATAGAAGGGACATTTGGCGATAAGCTTGTGCCTGTTTGGAGAGATTAAATCGATCATCAGAAGAAGAATTAGGCAAAAAATTAGGATACATTCTGGGAAAATGCAACTTCCTTGGAAGAGAAGCAAACGAAACGCTTTCATAAAAATTCTCGTAGAATCGAGAATGAAGTTTTCATTCTGTACATGCGAGATCATGAATTAGTAACTGCATCCAATCTCCGAAAAGTCCCGATTGTTTCAATTTTTGGAATGGGATATTTATGGAATCCCCATGAATAGGATCAAACCTTATTCCATGCTATTTCCATAAGATTCCTCTTTCTTTTCCTTTTTGTTTGTTTCGAGAAAGATATCGTTCGATTCTCCTTCTATTGATTCTTTTCCGATCGAGATGTATGGATCCATGTGTCTACATACCTAGATTCTGTTCATGGATTAACGAAAATGTGCAAGAGCTCTATTTGCCTCTGCCATTCTATGAGTCGCTTCCTTTTTGCGTATGGCACCCCCACCCCCTTTGGCAGCATCTACTAATTCTGAACTTAATTTGAAAGCCATATTTCGACCCGAACGCTTTTGGGATGCTTCTAATAACCAACGAATGGCAAGTGCTCTTACTTGTTTAGATCCTATTTCAATTGGAACTTTCCGCGTCGATCCTTTTTTATTACGTCTTGTTTTTACTCCTATATTGGGAGTTACTCTACGTATTGCTTGACGTAAAACCAATAGTGGATTTGTTTCTGTCTTTTGTTGAATCTTTTTCATGGCTCGATAGAGAATTTGATAAGCCAATGATTTTTTTCCGTCTTTCATAATACGGTTAACCACCATGTTAACTAATCGATTACGAAAAATTGGATCGGATTTTACAGTTCTTTTTTCTGCAGTACCTCGACATGACATGAGCGTGAAAGAGGTTCAAGAATCCGCTTTCTTTCTATAAGGGCTAAAAATGAATCACTTATTTTTTTTGGCTTTTTGACCCCATATTGTAGGGTGGATCTCGAAAGATAGGAAAGATCTCCCTCCAAGCCATACATACGACTTTCATCGAATACGGCTTTCCACAGAGTTCTATAGGGATCTATGAGATCAAGTATGGAATTCAGTTTACTCACTTAAAATTGAGTATCCGTTTCCCTCCTTTTCCCGCTAGGATCGGAAATCCTGTATTTTCCATATCCATACGATCAAGTCCTTAGGTTTCCGAAATAGTGTAATGGAAAAAGAAGTGCTTCGAATCATTGCTATTTGACTCGGACCTGTTCTGAAAAAGTCGAGGTATTTCGAATTGTTTGTTGACACGGACAAAGTAAGGGAAAACCCCTGAAAGAATTTCCATATTGACCTTGGACATGTAAGAGTTCCAAATCGAATCTCTTTAGAAAGAAGATCTTTTGTCTCATAGTAGCCTGCTCCAGTCCCCTTACGAAACTTTCGTTATTGGGTTAGCCATACACTTCACATGTTTCTAGTGATTCACATGGCATCATCAAATGATACAAGTCTTGGATAAGAACCTACAACGCACTAGAACGCCCTTGTTGACGATTCTTTACTGCGACAGCATCTAGGGCTCCTCAAATAATGTGATATCTCACACCGGGTAAATCCTTAACCCTTCCTCCTCTTACTAATACTATAGAATGTTCTTGTAAATTATGGCCAATACCAGGCATGTAGGCAGCGATTTCAAATCCAGAGGTTAATCGTACTCTGGCAACTTTACGTAAGGCAGAGTTGGGTTTTTTGGGGTTGATAGTGGAAAAGTCGACAGATAAGTCACCCTTCCTATCCCTCTATAGAACCGTACATGAGATTTTCACCTCATACGGCTCCTCGTTCAATTCTTTCAAAGGGATCCTTTTCCTCGTTCGAGAGTCTCCGCCCTTCTTCCACTCCGTCCCGAAGACTAACTAAGACCAATTGAGTCACGTTTTCATGTTCTAATTGAACACTTTCCATTTATGATTAAAGGAGAAGATTGTTCTTTTACCAAACATATGCGGATCAAATCACGTCTTATAATAAGAAGAAATCTTTCTCGGTATCAATCCTCTTGCCCCTCATTGTTTGAGAATTGGAAGGATCCTTTTCGAGTTTCCATTTCTTCATTTGGAATCTGGGCTCTTCTATCTTCGACTTATTTTTTTCTTTATTCTTTATTTATTTCATTTCGATTTTTCCCTCTTCCTCTATCCCTATCCTCTAGGTACAGCGTTTGCATCAATAGAGAACCTTTTCCTCTGTATGAATCTATATTATTCCATTCCAATTTCTTCCCGAAACTTCCCAAGAAAAATCCTGAATTGAATCCAAAATTGACGGGTTAATGTGAGCTTATCCATGCGGTTAGGCACTCTTCAAATAGGAATCCATTTTCTAACTGGCTTTCGTGCTTTGGTGAGTCGTCCGAGATCCTTTCGATGACCTATGTTGTGTTGAAGGGATATCTATATGATCCGATCGATTGCATAAGACCCGCGGTAGCAATAGAACGGGGAAAGTATACAGAAAAGACAGTTCTTTTGAATTTCGATTATCTATATATTAGTTCGTTTCTATTTCTATATATCTATTTCTATATATTAGTTTAGTTAGTAGTATTATTCTATTAGTTAGCGATCCCGGCTCTGTGAGTTCTTTCTTTCGTGATGAACTATCGGCACCAGTCCTCCATTTTTTCTCTGTGGACCGAGGAGAAAGGGGGCTCAGCAGGAAGAGGATTGAACCATGAGAGAAGCACAGAGGTCAACCCTCTTCAAATATGGAACATGGATTCTGGCAATGCAATGTAGTTGGGTCCTCATATCGATCCGAATGAATCAGTCTTTCTACAGAGGTCAATTTTTGCCTATTAGGCAAGAGGATAGCAAGTTCAAAATTCTATCTTGGTAGGACATGGATTTCTATTACTATGAAATTCATAAATGAAAATGAAGTAGTTAATGGGAGGGCTACCATTATCCTTTTTCTTGTATGTGTTCCTAAGAGAAGGAATTTGTCCATTTCATGTTTTGAGGTCTCAAAAAAGGGCGTGGAAACAGATAGAAACTCTTGAATGGAAATTGAAAAGAAATGTAGCCCCAGTTCCTTTGGAAATGGTAAGATCTTTGGCGCAAGAAGAAGGGGCGACCCATATCATCTTGACTTGGTTCTGCTTCCCCTCTTTTTTTAAGAATACCGAGTCAGGTTCTTCTCCTGCCAGTATCGAATAGAACATGCTGAACAAGATCTTCTTCATGGAAACCTGCTCGATTTAGATTGGGAAAATCATACAGATTTTATGAAACCATGTGCTATGGCTCGAATCCATAGTTAATCCTATTTCCGATTCCATAATAGTGTGGAAAGAAAGCCCAGAGGAAGGGTGGCCTTGAGTTTCTCGCCCCTTTGCCTTAGGATTCATTAATTCTCTTTCTCGAGGGGACGGGGAAGGGATCGGGAAATTGCGACAGGAGCAGGTGCTATTAGAGAACAATTAGCAGATTTGGATTTGCTAATTATTTTAGAGAATTCCTCGGTCGAATGGAAGGAATTAGAAGACGAGGGGTATAGTGGAGATGAATGGGAAGATAAAAAAGACGAATAAGAAAAGTTTTTTTTGATTAGACGCATGCAATTGGTGAAACATTTTATTCAAACAAATGTAGAACCAGAATGGATGGTTTTGTGCTTATTACCAGTTCTTCCTCCCGAATTAAGACCCATTGTTTATAGGTCTGGGAATAAAGTAGTGACTTCGGATATTAATGAACTTTATAAAAGAGTTATCCGTCGAACAACAATCTTGCCTATCTATTAAAAAGAAGTGAATTAGCGCCAGCAGATTTAGTAATGTGCCGGAAAATTGGTACAAGAAGCCGTGGATACACTTCTTGATAGTGGGTCCGCGGGCAACCAACGAGGGATGGTCACAATAAAGTATACAAATCACTTTCAGATGTAATTGAAGGTAAAGAGGGAGGTTTCGCGAAACTCGCTTGGGAAACGGTCGATTACTCGGGCGTTACGTCATTGTTGTGGGTCCTTCACTTTCATTACATCAATGTAGGTTACCTCTAGAGATAGCAATAAAGCTTTTTCAGCTATTTGTAATTCGTGATTTAATCACGAAACGTGCTACTTCTAATGTTAGGATTGCTAAAAGGAAAATTTGGGAAAAGGAACCCATTGTATGGGAAATACTTCAAGAAGTTATGAGGGGACATCCTGCATCGTTGAATAGAGCACCTACCCCGCATAGATTAGGCATACGACTTTCCAACCCACTTTAGTAGAGGGGTGTACTATTTGTTTACACCCATTAGTGTGTAAAGGTTTCAATGCAGACTTTGATGGGGATCAAATGGCTGTTCATCTACCTTTATCCTTGGAAGCTCAGGCGGAAGCTCGTTTACTTATGTTTTCTCATATGAATCTCCTATCTCCCGCTATTGGAGATCCTATTTGCGTACCAACCCAAGACATGCTTATCGGACTTTATGTATTAACGATTGGAAATCATCGAGGTATTTGTGCAAATAGATATAATAGTTGCGGAAACTATCCAAACCAAAAAGTAAATTACAATAATAATAATCCTAAGTATACGAAAAATAAAGAATCTCTTTTTTCTAGTTCCTATGATGCACTGGGAGCTTATAGACAGAAACAAATCTGTTTAGACAGTCTCTTGTGGCTCCGATGGAAACTAGATCAACGCGTCATTGGTTTAAGAGAAGTTCTGAGTTCAATATGAATCTTTGGGGACTTATCGTGAGATTTATGCCCACTATCTAGTATTGGGAAATAGAAAAAAGGAAATCCATTCTATATACATTCGCACCACTCTTGGTCATATTTCTTTTTATAGAGAAATAGAGGAAGCCATACAAGGATTTAGTCAGGCCTATTCATACACTATCTAAACAAGGAAGTTAGATTCGGCGATGCCCCTTTCGAGGGGCATTCCGATTTCGCTAGTATCATCATTTTTGCCGCCCGAATCCAGATTGAGATTGAGGAAAGGAAGTTAATTAAGTTTTTTGAATCACTGACTCAGGCCCATTGTCGAATCCTACTCAGCAATTGTCGAATTATACTCAGCCGAAAAAAGGGGTACTTATTTATGGTGGAACGGGCCAATCTGGTCTTTCATAATAAAGAGATAGATGGAACTGCTATGAAATGACTTATTAGAAGATTAATAGATCATTTCGAAATGTGATATACATCCCATATACTGGATCAAATAAAAACGCTGGGCTTCCATCAAGCCACTACTACATCGATTTCATTAGGAATCGAGGATCTTTTAACAATACCCTCTAAGGGATGGTTAGTCCAAGATGCGGAACAACGAGTTTTCTTTTGGAAAAACACTATTATTATGGAGCTGTACACGCGGTAGAAAAATTACGCCAATCCGTTGAAATCTGGTATGCTACAAGTGAATATTTGAAACAACAAATGAATTCGAATTTTCGGATAATGATCCTTCTAATCCAGTCTATCTAATGTCTTTTTCGGGGCTAGAGTAAATGCATCTCGGTACACCAATTAGTAGGTATGCGAGGATTAATGGCGGATCCTCAAGGACAAATGATTGATTTACCTATTCAAAGCAATTTATGTGAGGGACTTTCTTTGACAGAATATATAATTTCCTACTACGGAGCCCGCAAAGGGGTTGTAGATACTGCTGTACGAATGGCAGATGCTGGATATCTTACACGTAGACTTGTTGAAGTAGTTCAACATATTATTGTGCGTAGAAGAGATTATGGTACTATCCAAGCTATTTCTGTGAGTCCTCAAAATGGGATGACGGAAAAACTTTTTGTACAAACATTAATTGGTCGTGTATTAGCAGATGATATATATATCGGTTCATGATGCATTGCCACTCGAAATCAAGATATTGGAATTGGGTTAGTCAATCGATTCATAACTGCGTTTCGAGCACAGCCATTTCGAGCACAACCAATATATATTAGCACCCCATTTACTTGCTGGAGCACATCTTGGATCTATCAATTATGTTATGGTCGGAGTTCCACTCATGGCGATCTGGTCGAATTGGGGGAAGTTGTAGGTGTTATTGCGGGTCAATCTATTGGGGAGCCAGGGACTCAACTAACATTAAGAACTTTTCATACTGGTGGGGTATTCATAGGGGGTACTGCCGACCTTGTACGATCCCCTTCAAATGGAAAAATCCAATTCAATGGGGATTTGGTTCACCCCACACGTACCGTCATGGGCACCTGCTTTTCTATGTTATATAGACTTGCATATAACTATTCAAAGTCGGATATTCTACATAGTGTGACTATTCCCTCAAAAAACTTGATTCTAGTGCAAAATGATCAATATGTATAATCCGAACAAGTAATTGCGGAGATTCATGCCGGAACGTCCGCTTTGCATTTTAAAGAAAGGGTACAAAAACATATTTATTCTGAATCAGATGACGAAATGCACTGGAGTACCGATGTTTATCATGCGCCCGAATATCAATATGGTAATCTTCGTCGATTACCAAAAACAAGCCATTTATGGATATTGTCGTAAGTATGTGCAGATCTAGTATAGCTTCTTTTTCGCTCCACAAGGATCAAGATCAAATGAATACTTATTCTTTTTCGTTGACGGAAGGTATATCTTTGGCCTCTCGATGGCTGATGATGAGGTAAGACATAGACTTTTGGTAAAAAAGATAGGGAAATTCTTGATTATTCAACGCCGGATCGAATCATGTCCAATGGTCATTGGAATTTTGTCTATCCTTCTATTCTTCAAAATAATTCAGATTTGTTAGCGAAAAAGCGAAGAAATAGGTTCGCCATTCCATTACAGTATCATCAAGAACAAGAGAAAGAACCAATATCCTGTTTTGGGATTTCGATTGAAATACCCTTTATGGGTGTTTTACGTAGAAATACTATAGTTGCTTATTTTGACGACCCACGATACAAAAAAGATAAAAAAAAGGTTCGGGAATTGTTAAATTTAGATATAGGACCCTAGAGGACGAATATAGGACTCAAGAGAAAGACTCAGAGAACGAATGCCACGAAAGACTCTACTGAGACAAAAAGATGGGCTGTCAAAAAGGTAGAGGAGGTAGGATGGGTAGTTGGTCAGATCTAGTATGGATCGTACATGGACGATAGTTGGAGTCGGCGGCTCTCCTAGGCTTCCCTCATATGGGATCCCTGGGGAAGAGGATCAAGTTGGCCCTTGCGAATAGCTTGATGCACTATCTCCCTTCAACCCTTTGAGTGAAATGTGGCAAAAGGAAGGAAAATCCATGGATCGACCTGTTAATGCCAAAATTTGGTAAGCCCCGAAGTCCTTATCGGCTAAGGGTTAGGATCGGCTCAGAGCCAGTATCGGCTTGGAGTTCTGCATCAGCCGATGAGAGTTTTCTGTTATCCATATCTTCAGCAGTCAGATTCTTATTAGATTCGGTTTGAGAAGATCTTATCTAGAAAAAACCGAGTCCAGGGAGGATACAGCTTGTATCTATTAATTAGGAAAAGTTTGTTAGTTTCCTATTTTATCTTTAGGAAAGTCTGTTTTGTAATCTGTTAGGATCTTTGTCATCCCACGGGTATAAATATGTAAGCCCGAGGTTCATGTAATATCATCTCTCGATCAATACAACTCAGCGCATCGCCATCTTTCTTTATTCTACTTTGTCATCCGACGGACCTTGGCACCTGACACGGGGCTGCATCGGCTTCGATCTCCGGCGAAGGGGTAAGTCCAAGGTTTCGCCAGCTCAGGCAATCGTATTGGCTACGTTGGCGTCGTCCAAGGCTGCATCAGTACATTCGACCACTTGGATTGCTTCGATTCGGTTGATATCTTTGCCTGATTATTTATCATATGTCTCTATTAATCTAATCTTAGTATTTCGATTTAGCCCTATCGGTTGTTTCTCGTTTTAGGGTTTCTGCCGATACCGGCTAAATCATTTTACTAGATTAGATTGGTTTAGGCATCTACCACCCTGAAAATCAGCCAAGGGCTTGATTGTCTAGATATTGCTTTTCTTTTCATACTGAGTGCTGCATCAGTTTGATCTACTAAAGTCGTGATTAGAACCGTAATCTCTAGCCTGCCTGTTGACTGCCACTAAGGGTTTCATCAGGGTTTCAGCTGGTGAGTTATTTGGGCATTGCATCGGCTTGCAAGGATTATATATAAGTTGGATCTAGCCGATCGCAGCGGAGGCGTCATTGAATATTCGATCATTTGGATCTTATGACATCGG
>JAIFGZ020000115.1:6737500-6787500 GCA_019925245.2 Oryza australiensis
CATGAAAAAGAAAGGAGGTAGAAAAATTTTTAGATTTATGGTTAAAGAATAAAAAGAAGAAAACTGGGGTTCTGTTGAATTTCAAGTATTCAGTTTCACCAATAAGATACGGAGACTTGCTTCACATTTGGAATTACAAAAAAGATTTTTCATCGAAAAGAGGTCTCCGAAGACTTTTGGGAAAACGTCAACATTTGCTGGCTTATTTGGCAAATAAAAATAGAGTACGTTATAAGAAATTAGTCAGTCAGTTGGATATTAGTGAGCGGTAATTTCATCGTTCGAATTTTTTTCTTATTTTATTAGTAGTCTTAGATTTTGCATTTTGATGAGCCTCGTTTTGAGGAATTCATGGAATAATCCATTATCATGGAATAATGAATTAAGGAAGAAAGGATATGAGTCTACCGCTTACAAGAAAAGATCTCATGATAGTCAATATGGGCCCTCAGCACCCATCAATGCATGGTGTTCTTCGACTGATCGTTACTCTCAATGGTGAAGATGTTATTGATTGTGAACCCATATTAGGCTATTTACTCAGAGGAATGGAAAAAATTGCGGAAAACCGAGCTATTATACAATACTTACCTTATGTAACACGTTGGGATTATTTAGCTACTATGTTTACAGAAGCAATAACGGTAAATGCACCAGAATTCTTGGAGAATATTCAAATACCCCAAAGAGCCAGCTATATTAGGGTAATTATGTTAGAATTGAGCCATATAGCTTCTCACTTGTTATGGCTTGGACCTTTTATGGCAGATCTCGGTGCGCAGACTCCCTTTTTTATATTTTTAGAGGGAGAGAATTAATATATGATCTATTTGAAGCTGCTACAGGTATGCGAATGATGCATAATTACTTTCGCATCGGAGGAGTTGCTGTCGATCTGCCTTATGGATGGATCGATAAATGTTTAGATTTCTGTGATTATTTTTTACGAGTTATTGAATATCAACAACTTATTACACAGAATCCCATTTTTGGAACGAGTTGAGGGAGTTGGTTTTATTAGCGGAGAAGAAGTTGTAAATTGGGGCTTATCGGGCCCCATGTTACGAGCTTTTGGAATACAATGGGATCTTCGTAAAGTTGATCTTTACGAGTCTTACAATCAATTCGATTAGAAAGTCCAATGGCAAAAAGAAGGGGATTCATTAGCGCGCTATTTAGTACGAATCGATGAAATGAAGGAATCAATCAAAATTATTCAACATGCTGTAGAAAAAATTCCTGGAGGCCCTTATGAGAATTTAGAAGTCCGACGCTTTAAGAAAGCAAAGAATTCCAATGGAATGATTTTGAATATCGATTTCTTGGTAAAAAACCTTCACCCAATTTTGAATTGTCAAAGCAAGAGCTTTATGCAAGAGTGGAAGCCCCAAAAGGTGAATTAGGAATTTACCTGGTAGGAGATGATAGTCTTTTCCCCTGGAGATGGAAAATTCGTCCACCCGGTTTTATTAATTTGCAAATTCTTCCTCAGCTAGTCAAAAAAATGAAATTGGCTGATATCATGACGATATTAGGTAGTACAGATATCATTATGGGAGAAGTTGATCGTTGAAATGATAATAGACAGGGTACAGGTAGAAGCTATCAATTCTTTTTCGAATGTGGAATTATTAAAAGAAGTCTATGGACTGATATGGATTATACCCATTTTGACCCTCTTACTGGGAATCACAATAGAAGTACTCGTAATTGTGTGGTTAGAAAGAGAAATATCTGCATCGATACAACAACGTATTGGTCCTGAATATGTTGGCCCCCTCGGACTGCTTCAAGCTATAGCAGATGGAACTAAGCTACTTTTTAAAGAGGATATCTTGCCATCCCAAGGGGATATTCCCTTATTTAGCATTGGACCGTCTATTGCAGTCATATCAATTTTATTAAGTTTTTTAGTTATTCCTTTGGGATATCGCTTTGTTTTAGCGGATCTTAGTATTGGTGTTTTTATGGATTGTCATTTCAAGTATTGCTCCTATTGGTCTTCTTATGGCAGGATATAGCTCAAATAATAAATATTCTTTTTTAGGTGGTCTACGAGCTTTTGCTCAATCTATTAGTTATGAAATCCCATTAACTTTTTGTGTACTAGCAATATCTCTACGTGTGATTAGTTAAATAGGATCTTTTTCCTCTGAAATTCATTTAACTTTACAACTTTCATTGTAAAGTTAAATGGCAACTTAAATGGCAACCTCACATTGTCAATTATAGCCAAGCTGCCATTTAAGTTGGCCAATGAGAGTTGCCACCAAAAGGACCGAAAGTCAGCACTTCGCAATGGCCTCGGTCCCCGAAGCATTGGCATCCACTTCTCCGTATTGAGATCAAATGGAGCCATGCTTGTTGGTTCCATAGCAGAATAATCAAAGAAGAAATACACGATCCCATTGACGGCTATGCATTCCATGATTTCATTTCTCTTAAGGCCTCCCGGTGGGTTCTGCTTTCTCCTCCACCTTCCCTCGCTTCTACCATCAAGGGTGATGATGTCACATAGCTGAGACTGCGAGTGCGAGCGAGAGCTACCAAGATGGCTGATGCGGAGTACCTTGTACTTGTTGGCACCTTTTTGGGCAAAGGCGCCAACACGATCGATTCACCTAAAGATTTACGGTGGCTCTTGGTATGGAGTCGCCAACCACTTCAATCTAGCAAAAACTAGAACAAAGTGGGTTTTGTAGATCAAACCGGCTAGCGAAACCGATTTAGATAGATAGATTGATATATACCCGTCTCGTGGGCAAACGAAAGGTTTTCGGGACAAACCTACAAAGAGACGTCGCACTCTCGCAGCGACGGTGGACAATTTACGGCGCAAATTGACAAAGATGGACGAACTAAAAGAAATATATTGAAAGAAAATAAAAGAATGATTCAATTGGCTAAAAACTAGAACTAGATTGGATTTGTTTGTGTTGGTTGTTGTTGTTGTTGTTTTTCCAATTTAACCGGCCTTGGCCCTTAAATAGGGGTTGGTCTTGCCCTCCATAGGCCCTTCTCCACGTCCAATTCGGGGTAGACACGTTTGGAAACCCGAGACATACCGTATGGAGGAAGAAAACCTGAGTACCGACAAAGTCGTCTAGGTTTCGGACTCTGCCGGTCAGACCGGCCATATGCCTCCAGTTTGACCGGCCTATACACGGCGGTCAGACCGGCCTCTCTGAAGGAAACCGGCAAATTTCCAAATATTGGCAATTTTCTCTATGTTGATTCCTAGGTGCCAATTTTGGGTGTAAACACATGCCCCCCTGCCTTTTATGATGAACATTGTGAATCTAAAAGCATGGAACATGTTTATCTTAAGGCGATAATCTAATTACTAGCCATAGAGCTTCCTAAGCATCTTGCCAAACACTCAGGAAGCATCTCTTTAGGTACTTACCATTGATAGCTTGCTGAAATCGTTCTCCTTGAAGCGTTTCCAGAAAATATGCATTCCCGCGAACGATTCCGCATATTCGATAAGGTCCCTCCCAACTTGGTGACCACTTACCGAATTCTTTAGATGGAGAACCTAAAGACAAAATTGTCTTCCATACCAAGTCTTCCACTTGGAATGTCTTCGCCTTCACCCTTTTGTTGTATGCTTTGGCCACCCTCTTCTTCTCTTTCTCTATTTCTTCCAAAGCCTTCAAATGTTTGTCAACCACTTCGTTGAGATTATCACCCATCAGAAACTTGTAGTCTTTAGCTGACAAATCGTCTTGCTTTATATATCGAGCCAAGATTTACCTCAACCGGTAAAACGGCTTCTTGTCCATACACTAAATCAAAAGGGGTCACCTTGGTGGCACCATGCTTGGATATCCTGTGCGCCCACAAAGCTTCAGAAAGCACTTCATGCCACCTCCTTGGATGTTCCTCGATCTTCTTCTTGATCAGCTTCAACAACGTCTTATTACTAGACTCGGCTTGTCCATTAGCCTGAGCGTAGTAAGGAGACGAACTCAACAGTTTAATACCATAAGATTCGGCAACACTCTTCACTTCTTTAGACATAAAAGAAGCCCCTTGATCCATAGTTAATGTTTGAGGAATGCCGAATCTATGTACAATATGCTTCAGAATAAAATCAATTACCTCCTTATGCGTCATATTCTTGAGCGGCACGGCTTCGGCCCACTTGGTGAAGTAATCCGTCGCAACAAGCACGAACCGATGCCCCTTTGAAGACGAAGGATAAATATGACCAACAAAATCTAAAGCCCACCCCGGAACGGCCATGGTTTAATAATAGGATTCAACACCGAAGCCGATGCCAATTGAACATTGCCGAACCATTGACAAGCTTCACAACCTTTATAGTATCTGAAGCAATCATCAATCATTCTCGGCCAATAGAACCCCGCTCTTCTAAGCAGCCAATTCATTTTATGGGCCGATTGATGAGTCCCGCAAATTCCCTCGTGAACTTCACCCATAGCAACTTTAGATTGATCGGTATCTAAACATTTTAATAGTACACCATCTACATTTCTGCGATACAGCTTTTCATCAAGCAAAGATACTTATACGCTTGCCACCAAATTTTTCGATCAACCCTAAGACTAGGATCCTTCAAATAGCTAATCAAAGGAATTCTCCAATCATTTACTGTTTCCAGGGCACACATGTCTGAATTTCCACTTAATTCGGCTTCTGTATCAAAAGAATTGTGCCCCCCAGCCCCTTCTGTAAGGTCGGTCTGACCGACTAAGCAACTCCGGTCAGACCGGCAACCACTCACGGTCAGACCACAGAACGTCGGTCAGACCGGATGCCATCAACAGTTAGACCGGCGACAGTGCGCCGGTCAGACCGCCTATGGTCTGCCTCTTTGCCAATTTCGCCAAAAAAATTATAATCAAGCACCGATTTGTCCAATATGAAAAATAAACCTCTTTTGATGCTATAACCAGATGCTTGTTGAGCTAAGTCATTTGCCCTAGAATTTTCATCCCTAGCAATATGCTTAATAGTAAAATCATTGAAACTGGCAATAATATCTAGGCATTGATCTAAATACCTGTTCAGTGATCCGTCGAAGCATTTGTAGACTCCGACAACTTGTTGCACCACCAACTTTGAGTCACCAAACGCTTCTACATGTGTAGCTCCAACGATCTCCATCACTTGTAAACCGAATAACAAAGCATTGTATTCGGCCTGATTATTTGTACAATAATACTCTAAACAAACCGATGCTTCAAAGCATTGACCATTGGGCGAAACTAAAACTACACCTATGCCTTGACCCTCCTTACATGAAGAGCCATCAAAATAAACTTTCCAAGGTTTAACACTAACCAAACGGACTTCATCTCCACAAGCAACGTCTATATGATGATCTACTATAAAGTCCGCTACAATCTGGCCCTTCATAGACTTCAATAATTCATAGGCCAAATCATATTCAATTAATGTATACGCTCATTTGCCAATTCTACCACTTAGAATTGGCCTTTGCAACATATGCTTAATAACATCGGTTTGACAAGCAACTATGCATGTACTAGACAATAAATAATGACATAATTTGGTACAAGCATAATACAAGCAAAGCAAAGCCTTTCTACAAATACATACCTCGTTTCGGCATCCAGAAGACGGCGACTTAAATAAGTAATTATGTACTCCTTGTTGTCTTCCTCTTGCGTCAAAACGGCTCCAATAACTTTGTCCTCGGCAGCGATGTACAACCGAAATGGAATTTTGGTCTTAGGCGCTCAAACCACAGGTGGGGTAGACAAATATCTCTTCAAACCTTCAAACGCCTCTTGTTGTGCTGCCCCCAAGTAAAATCGGCTTCTTTCTTCAAGCGTAGAATAGGCACAAAAGCATCGATTTTACCTGCTAGGTTAGATATGAATCTTCTCAAATAGTTTATTTTACCTAGCAACTTCTGAACTTCCCTCTTGCATGCCGGCGCTTTGAAGTCTTGAATCTTCTCAACCTTCTTAGGATCGATCTCAATCCCTCTCTTATGCACCATGAATCCTAAGAATTTACTCGCCGACACACCGAAGGCACACTTGAGTGGGGTTTATCTTCAAACCATACCGATGCATCCTCTCAAAAGCTAACCTCAAATCGGCCATATGTCCATCCATATCATCTGATTTGACTACAATATCATCAATGTAAATTTCTAAGATAAAACCTAACAAATCATGGAAAATTAGGTTCATCGCTCTTTGATACGTTGCGCCGGCATTCTTTAACCCAAACGTCATAACTACCCACTCAAACAGCCCGACAAATCCTGGACATCTAAAGGCTGTTTTATACATATCCTCCTCTGCCATGAAGATTTGGTTGTAGCCGGCATTGCCATCTAAAAAGCTAATCACTCTATGACCTGAAGCATCATTTATTAGCATGTCGGCTATAGGCATAAGATACTCATCTTTAGGAGTGGCTTTATTCAAATCTCTAAAATCTATGCAAACTCAAATTTTGCCGCTCCCCTTCTTTTCTACCGATACTATGTTAGACACCCACTCCGCATATTGACACAGCCTAATAAACCCCGCTTTCAACAATCGGTCTATCTCTTCTTTAACACGATCATATATAAGTGGGTTAAACCGACGAGGAGGTTGTTTATAAGGCCTAAATCCTGACTTTATCGGAAGCCGATGTTCAATAAGATCATGGCTAAGTCCAGGCATTTCATGGTATTCCCATGCAAAGTAATCACTATATTCCCTAAGCAGCTCGATCATCTTAATTTTATGATCGGCTCTCATGTTTTTATTTATAAAGGTCGGTCTTGGTACGCTCCCATCTCCTATGTCTATTTCTTCTAATGGGTCGGCTGGTGCGAACCCTTGACCGAGCTTCTCTACTCGTCAAAATCTTCTATAGTCTCTCCAATATCATTCTTTGTTGACCGATATTCTTGAACTCTTTTTTGTAACCATTCCAAATTGGTTGTTTTATTCATCATATAAAGTAATGTCTCCCAGCCGTGCTAAACTAGCCGGCTTTACAAAAATGGGTACAAAGCCTTCTTTGGAAACACTAATAAAATCAAAACTAGAAAGATCTAGCCCTGATAAGCACTGCATATCCCCATGTTTTCATCCCACAGAAACATCGGCCATGGAAACCTTGGCCGATGTATCTGCCTGAACTACCTCAACCTCATCACCATCCCACTATACTAGGCACTGATGTAAAGTAGAGGGAACGCAACAGTTGGCATGAATCCAACAACGCCCCAAGATGACACTATAGTTACCTTGTACATCGACGATGAAGAAGGCGGTAGGCAACGTCTTGTTCCCCACCGTAAGCTCCACGGACAGGATCCCCTTCGCGTCCATTGACTCGCCGTTGAAGCCGTTGAGAAGCATGTTGGTCTTCTTCAGCTCCGCTTCTTCGCGACCCAACTTCTTGAAGAGAGAGTAAGGCATCAGGTTCGCCGCCGCGCCTCCATCCACTAGCATCCTCGAGACCGGCTTCCCATCAATGTGGCCCTTCAAATAGAGAGGCCTCATGTGACGGTTGGACTCGTCGGGCTTCTCGAAGACCGTGTCCCTTGGACCTAGCGATATTTGAGCGACCTCGGCCTCATCCATGGCGCAAAACTCCATGGGCAACATGCAAACCATGCCGATATCCATGTTTTCGCTGGCCGTCCACAGCCAGTTGTCCATCCTTTTGAACAACTATCGGCTTCTCAACATTTGATGACTCACACATCCACTCTCTCGCAGGCGGTGGTCGCAACTCATTGAACTCCCTGTCTCTCCTCTCTTCGGCTTCCTTATCTTTTAATTCAGAAGCACGAAGATGTTGTAACCTCCTCTTCTGGGTAGCCGTCAAATCCTTAGACATCCACCTAGGATTCGGCTCTCTTCCAGGAGGCAAATAATGTCCCTCGTTACCCTTGCACGAAGAGGGAACTGTCCTGGGACTCTCCTTACCAAAACGGCGGTCGGCCCAGCCCTGGTGGCGTCGGACCGTGCAATCTTATGTCTAGCGGTCAAACCGGCGGCCGGCCGAGTCGACCGGAGCGAGTATCGGACCGTCCAGGACGGCGCGGTCGACCACTCACGAAGCGTGGTCGACCGGCCAAAGGCACTGTCTAACCGTCCACAGACTGCGGTCGACCGAAGCGAACGTCCGGTGCCCATGTTCTCTCTCACGACATCCTTCGCGGCTTCGGTTCGGGGGCCAAATATCAACTTAGCCTCCTTGCCAGATGATACCGGCACATCATGCGATCCTATCTTGATGGTGATCGCCTCCGAAGCCCTCTCCTTGGGCTTGGCATGCTTGTACGCCTTTTTCTTGCCATCAAATCGGTCCTTTGTGGGGAACCGGCTTCCACTAGAAGTAGACGCATGCCCTTGCGGCGATCTCATCTCTCTTCTCGATCCTTGGTGGCCCTGCATCGGAGGCATGTTGTACATAGGCGGGGGTGCCCCCCAAGGCATAAAGTAAGGGAACGGATAACCTGGAGGCGGCATCGGACATGGTCCCCATGGCATGACTTGAGAAAAATGGGGGAACGGTGGCTCCAAAACCCTCGATGAGGGACCAAATCGCTCCCTAGGGGGCGATCTTGGTCTCTTTCCCTTGGCACGCTCCTTCTCGGCACTCTTCTTCTCGTAGTTGTAAAGGAGCATGTCGAAGGTCACCTTGGGCTTGTGGGGCTTCCTCGATGTGGATGCCTTGGCTTTGTTCTCCTTCCATGTCCCAACCTCTGGGATCTTCGGCACAAGCATCTTGGGCCTAGGTTCCCCAATGACGACTTCCTTCCCCTTAGCCGATTCGGCTTGCTCCGGCCGAATCAATACCTTCTTGCCATCAAGGCCGATGGCATTCACAGGGAAAGGATCGCTGTCAAGCTTCATCTTCGGGCCCTCGGTGAATTTCATTCGTCCTTCCTCTATGGCCAATTGAACCTGTCGACGAAAAATATTACACTCATTAGTAAAATGAGAGTAAGAATCATGCCATTTACAATAAGAACGGTGCTTTAATTCTTCTAATGAGGGTATAATGTGGCCTTTAGGTAACTTGATTTGTTTCTCCTGCAAGAGATAATCAAAAATCCTATCACACTTGGCCACATCAAAACTGTATTTAATTTCACTTTGTCGATCCTTGCGAGGAGTCGGCGTCAAGCTAGAACAAACAAAGGGTTTGTCCTTGTTTGTCCAAGACCACTCAGCGACATACATGTCATGATCGTCCTCATCAGAATCAAAATCACTATTAGGACAGTCGATCATGCTAACATGAGGTTTCTTATCACTGGGCCTAACAAACTTTTTAGCATCTCTGACTCGGCTTTCCTGAGCCAGAGCCTTCTGCATCACCTGGCTAACATTCAGAAATTGTTGGCCATCTAACCTTTCTTTAATGGGAGCAAGCAATCCATTAAAGGCGAGGTTGGCCAAATCTCTTTCGGTTATGCTCAAGCTAAAACATCGGTTTCTAGCATCTCTAAACCTCTTAATGTAATCTACAACAGATTCATTATGCTTTTGCCTAACCGATGTCAAATCACAAATTCTAAGCTCAGTCTCACCAGTGTAAAAATAATCGTGAAATTTTTGTTCTAGCTGAGCCCAAGTATGAATAGAGTTAGCCGGTAAAGATGTAAACTAAGTAAAAGCAGTACCGGATAGAGATAAAGAAAATAAGCGTAATTTAAAAGCATCCGAAGTGCTAGCCTCCCCACATTGCGCTAAGAATTGGCCGATATGCTCCCATGTGGTCCTATTATCCTCTCCACTGAATTTGGTGAACTCATGGACTCTATAACCACAAGGATATGGGACATTATCGAAATAGTCAGGATACGGCTTTTGGTAAACCTTAGCACGATTCCTGGGCTCAATTCCGAATGACTCTCTAATAATATTCCTAATTTGGTCCTCCATTTTCAGGCCTAGGCGGGTCGGGCAAGACCGGCGGCCTGAAAGGTGGTTGTCGCAGTGCAATATTATCATATTGGCCATGCCCCGTGTCGCAGGGGTATCCCCTATTAGGATCGTTTGTATTGATTGGGAACGTGTGGGGGAATTTGTGCATGAACAGTAGCCACAGAGGAGTCGTGTACGGGAACGTGGTATAGAACCGAGTTTCCATGATAGGATCTACTTCCTGTACTGGCACCAGAGCGCCGGTCTGACCGGCTATATAAGGCGCGATCCGACCGGCCATATAGCCGCCGATCGAGCCGGTGTAGTATGGGTTCGGGCCGGCACGGCCGGTCCGACCAATGTAAGGCGACCCAGTCGACCGGCCATAGGGCTGGTCGACCGCCATACGTGCCGGTCGACCGGCCGGGCCGTCGGACCGATCGTAGGGCCGGTTAGACCGACGTGGTGAGAGCCGGTCAGACCGGCCGTAGGGCTGGTCAGACCGACAAAGGCGACAGAACTGTTTTCGTCGGGGCCTTGGGCAATCGCCCCGTCGGTTTTGCTAAATATGTGGTTCACAGGGGGCTGGCTCCCACTTGCAATCGAGGTAGGTGGCGAATCGGTCGTGGGAAGATCGGATTTGCCGCTCATGTGCGCCCTAAACAATCTATTAAAACAAGCCTCCATAGCGGATTCAATCTTATTGTTTACGACGGCAGTAACGGACTCATCCACTGTACTAGCAACAAGTTTTTGAATAGGAACGGAGACGTGATCAGCGCTTACCTCGCTGCGAGTTACCTTGAGCGGGCTCCCGGGCTTGATGATGACGCCTTGTCGCGTTTTAGTGCAAGATTGATCTAGCACTTCTTGCGTGATCGCCCGAATGCGCTCCTCCATGATTTGGCGAGCCTCCCCATCCAAGTCGTCCAACGATATGTGCACAACGTTGGATGGTTCCACGTCTTGTGCCTCTTGCTTGGACATGGCGGCGTCGAATCCAAGTTGGCGTCGTGTCTTCCCCAGTGGAGTCGCCAAAAATCGTGTTGGCACCTTTTTGGGCAAAGGCGCCGACACGATCGATTCACCTAAAGATTTGCGGTGGTTCTTGGTATGGAGTCGTCAACGACTTCAATCTAGTAAAAACTATAACAAAGTGGGTTTTGTAGATCAAACCAGCTAGCGGAACCGATTTAGATAGATAGATTGATAAATACCCGTCTCGTGGGCAAACAGAAGGTTTTCGGGACAAACCTACAAAGAAACGTCGCACTCTCGCAGCGACGGCGGACAATTTACGGCGCAAATTAACAAAGATGGATGAACTAAAAGAAATATATTGAAAGAAAATAAAAGAACGATTTAATTGGCTAAAAACTAGAACTAGATTGGATTTGTTTGTGTTGGTTGTTGTTGTTGTTTTTCCAATTGAACTGGCCTTGGCTCTTAAATAAGGGTTGGTCTTGCCCTTCAAATGTCCTTCTCCACGTCCAATTCAAGGTAGACACGTTTGGAAACCCGAGATATACCGTATGGAGGAAGAAAACCTGAGTACCGACGGAGTCGTCCTAGGTTTCGGACTCTCGCGCCTCGACCGGCCATATGCCTCCTGGTCCGACCGGCCCCATCGCCTCTGCCAGTCGGCCGGTGCTATACACAACGGTCGACCTGTCTCTCCGAAGGAAACCGGCAAATTTTTAAATATTGGTAATTTTTCCTATGTTGATTTCTATGTGTCAATTTTGGGTGTAAAGAGTACTCTCCAGTGGAAGCAACCTGTCCAAAAGCATATGTAACCGTCCTACAGTTGTGCGTGAGAACAGAACCCAAACCAAAAGTCCGCTCGAGGCAAATGCCCACAAATTCATCCGAATGGAGGCCAGACAAAGCGATGGCAACTCCAGTGGCTGGGTTGAGAACCCGGGCAGCCAAGGAGGGTTTGCAGCCCCTAACGACACAGAGGCGGTCGAGGTGGGTGAACAGCAGCTCGATGCGATCAGCGTCGAAGGGTACCTTCCTGAGCATCTGTCCCGACAGGCCCACGATGGCGACGCCCCTGGTGTTGCCGCCGTCCCAGTCCCAGAATGGGACGGCGAAGAGGGGCTCCGGGTGCCGGGACTTGTGCACTGTGGCGAAGTGCGGGTCGTAGGTGAGGGCGCGCCACGACCGACAGACGGCGCGGAGGCGACAGAGCTCCTTGGCCGGGAGGCGCAGCAGGACCTCGAACAGAGCATCGAGAGGCAGCGCCGACGCGTCGGTGTTGGAGATCGGAACGGCATGGATCAGCTTAGAGCTGGATGCCATCGATCTGGGGTTGTGCGAGGTCAGAGACGGAGAGGGACGGAGGGCGGGAGCACTAGTGAATAAATATCTCACTCAGTCTAGTTTTCTTTTTATTTTTTTGGGAGCAAAATGAATCACGTTGTTCTGCTAGGACAAGTGTTTAGATGATAGAAGCTTGGGCCAGTCCAGGCTGGGCCTGTAGTTTATGGTAATAACTAGTGACGGCCCAAATCTTGCTCCTGTCAGGTCTACCCCGCCCCCCCTTTTAAAATATGATGATACTTCATGGCCCAATTTTCTCTTCAATTTGGATGCTTGCTCATTCATGTCTCTATTTTCAAAATATGGAATTATGAAGATTCAATTCAACTACATGCCGAAGGAGGATTTGTGGTCTTAAGGTCTTAGAAACCGATCAATCTAGTAGTCAGGCACTCGGCACAACAGGTGTATAATCTATGGACATTTTTTGTTATTTTCTAAACTCATTCCTCAAACTTAGCCCACAAATTATTTATCAGGAGACTTGTCGATGAGGTGCACTTGGGGTTGACCTAGGGTTGGCAAGCGACCTAGATCATCCATGAACCTCATTGAGAAAAGTGCAGAATTGCAAATACAGGTTTGGAAAAGTAGTGTTAATGGTGTAATGGTTTTGTTTTTTTATCGATTAGATATCTCAATTGGTTGAGAACTTCTTGTGTGTGTGTGAAGAGGATTTGTGGTCTTAGAAACTAATGAATCTAGTAGTCAGACACTCGGCACAATAGGTGTATAATCTATGGAATTTTTGTGAGCGGATTCCTCAAGAGACTCGTCGATGAGACGCTCTTGAGGTTGACCTAAGGTTGGAAAGATGATCTAGATCGTCCATGAATCTCGTAGTGTGAATATGGGGTTAGAAAAGTAATGTTAAGGGAGAGGGGAAAATAGGAAAAAGTTTATTTGACCTTTAAAATAAAGTATCTCCACTCTCTTCCATCCATCTCTCTCCAGACTCTGCGTCGACGGCCTTTCTCTCATGCACACCATCACCTTTCTCGCGTGCCTCTCTCTATCTCTCTCTTAGCCACACCTCTCTCGCCGACGAAGGGCGGCGTGGGGACCGACGAGCGCGCACCCCCCGGTGGTCGAGGACCGACGAGCATGCACCTCCGATGGCGGATCCAGAGCTGGCAACCCCGACAATCGTGCGCCTCCAATGCAACCAGCGCACCCCTAGCGGCGGATCCGGAGTTTGTGACCCTAAGTGGCTGAGATCCGATTTCGGCGGTGTTGCGGCGAGGTGCTGCTTTTGTGAGATTCAACGACGGCAACTCCTCCATGAAATCCAGACGATGGCGGTGGCGGTAGCACTCCTCTGCCGGAGTCGGTGGCAACTGTTTCCCTGCGAGATCCTGGCGGGGCCGCTGGGTCTAGATATGGTGGCGGCGGGATGCAGCAGCGGCAACCACGTTGGTGGGCTCTATGGGCTTGGGTTTGGTTTAGGCTGGCGAGCTTTTTTTTGTTTTTTGTGATTCATTTTTACTTGCCTACCTCCACAAATTCCAATTTTCTTCCTCCACAAATTTCGATTTTCACATGCATTTTTGAGGTGGACATGATGCCCGCCTGCAAAAACCCAATCTGACCACCTGAAAACGTGCCTACAAAAATCCAAGCTGACTTCCTAGAAACATGTACTGTAGTAGTGCACATATATATAGTCATGCCAAGGCCTAAGAGTTTGGTTGCGCCCACATACAAATAGACTAGGATTTCCTTTTAAGACAGAGTCCATATATTTTACAACAAAAAATAAAGAACCTCCAATAGCTGAATAACAAGACCTCATTTGCCACTAGTAGCATTTACTCATGATTATAAATGTTTTCATCAGTGATAACTTAATAAAAACTCATAACATAACAAGGGCATTTTAGTCTATTCCACTATATTCTTCTTTTTTTAGAATCTGAATTCAGGCAAGCAGCAGGTTTAAGCAAGTGATCAATTCTGTTTCTCATTGTAACGTTCATTCAGAGATCTGAAATGTTTCTTCTAGGATCTAGATCGTACTAAAGTGGCCCACAGTTATTTGAGCGTGGGATCCCAATAACTTGTAGACAACATGCCCTAATACAACCGGTTGATCAGTAACACGTCTCACCACTAAATCCTTTGTGCTAGGATTCCTTACGATTGGTCCCTTTCCCTTGCTTCCCAATGAAGTCTTGCTAAGAAGTCTTCACAGTCACTAGTGAAATCAATTAAGTGCCCAGAAGGATTTTATAAACTAGGAATAGTAGTACGTGACCTCATATATATAAATTAAAGTATAAAAGAACAGAAAACATGCTTTAAATCGGAAATAACTCTTAAGTTCTTGGCCCAAGTAAATGGAACACAGAACTGGCTGTGCGGGTTGGCAAGGAATATTATTTCTTCACGGCTCAAAAGGAAGCATAATTGGAGTTGGAATCGCTTTGTGCAAAGGAGTAGAATCGGCATAATCTTTAGAGGTGACCTGAGTCCCGCCACTAAATTTCCTTTGGCTCTCTTTTCACGATGCCCACCGCCTAATATTCTCTCATGTCGGTAGGAGAGATTCACCCTTCACACATTTAGGATGTATTATTATTATTATTATTATTATTATTATTATTATTATTATTATTATTATTATTATTATTATTTCTTTGTACTGTAAAACCCATAGTTTTATAATAAAATTCAAATATATTTTTATTATTCGTATTTCTCAAATATAGGTGGAACCATCTTGCGTTTCGCACCGCCCCCTATGCCTATGCCCCTCTAGCATGCATGGGTATTATGAGTTACTCCCTCCGTTACAAATTACTCCCTCTATCCCAAATTAATTGCAAGTCATTTTAACTTTCTAAGAGTCAAAGCATCTCAAGTTTGATTAAAATTATAAAAAGAATGCAAAGATTTATGACATTAAATAGATATACTATGAAAATATAATTAACGAAGAATCTAATCATACTTATTTAGTATCATAAATATTATTGTTTTATTATATAAATTTGGTCACATTTGAGATGCTTTGACTTTCCAAGAAAGCTGAAATAACATAATTTGGGATAGAGGTAGTATAAAACATTTTGGTTTTTCTAGATACATTGCTTTTACTGTACGTTTTTACCTATATGCCATCAGAAAAATTGTAATTATCTTCAGGCTATTAGAAAATGATCTCTCACCTGTGCCACTGCTCTTAACTTTTTTGTCCTCCACGCCACTTTCGTCAGATTCAGTTGTGATGATGTTAAACTGCTGGTGTGAAAAGTCAAAAATACCATCACATGCGAATATGTTATTAATTTTTTTGCGCATTTTAACGACTTTAAATGAAAAAAGTCAAAACTAGATCCCATCTGGATCTATAATTTGCATATAAATATTATCTTCATTTTATTTCGTACAAAAGAGAATATGGTTTGATATGATTAATATGTGTTAGAAAAATTATATTTTTACAAAATCAAATAAAGAATTTTTATATGAAAAATATAGATCTCGAAAAGATCACTTTATAGTTCTAGTTTTTGCATTTGAAATCATTAAGATGCTCACAAATATTCACACTGAGGGTATTTTTGACTTTTCACACCCATAATTTAACACCGTTAAAGCCAAATCTAACGGAAGTGGCGTGGAGGCCAAAAAAAGTTCAAAGCAGTGGCATAGGTAAGAGATCCAACTTTTTTGTTCGCTTCATCTGAAAAGCCGTTTCAGCTTACGAGCCAACAGTATTTTTCGTTTCATGGAAAATCAGCCGTTTCAGGATTATCAGCTGGTTTATAAATCCTGCCGAACCGCTTAATAGTATATATCTAAGTGCGTAACAAAAGTCATAAATCTAGAAAAACCAAAATATAATATAATTTAAAATAGATTAAGTAATACTTACTAGAACACCCGCAACAGGTCTCTACTGCGAGAAAACCACACAGAAGAGAGAAAACCATACAGGAGAGAGCAGGAGACGGAAGAGTGTCATTGCAGATAGCGAATTTCCATTGTTTTTTTTCCATGCAAAGCTGTGCGCACCATGTGGCCCACACGTTTGTTTTCCACGGCACACGAAGTATTAAATATAGACTAAAAAAACTAATTACACTATTCTATGAAACAAATTTTTTAAATCTAATTAATCCATGATTTGACAATGTGATGCTACAGTAAATATATGTTAATGATGAGTTAATTATATTTAAAAAATTCGTCTCATAGTTTACCGACGAGTTTTGTAATTTGTTTTTTATTAGCATTCGAAAACCTCTTCCAATATCCTATACAATATCCGATGTGATATAGTCAAACTTTTGCCACTGACCGCGTGGTCACTGGTGTGACTGCCAGCGTGGATGACTTTGGTGTAGACATGTGACTAGTGGCATTTATTCCTTCCTATCCAGACGTTGATAAAGATGTCTCGTTGGCGTCTCGAGAAACACGAATCCTCAATTCCTCGACTACATCATTATATATGTTAGAAGTATACCCCGCGCGTTGCTGCGAGAACTTCTGACTTTTGGAATGAAATTAAACTTATAGATTTACTTAAAGAATAGAACCAATGTCAGTGGATTGTTAATAGATGATGTGTCTTGCTACTGTAGACATCATATGTGCTAGTGAATTTTAATTGTAAGTAATAGTGAACGATGAGTGGACACATTGCATATCGAGATATAATGCTAATTGGCTTTAATTATAAGTGATAGTGAACTGCTTAGGTGGACACCTTGCATGTGAAGATAAAATGGTAATGGGGTTTTGAGTTTAAGATTTAATATATATATATATATATATTAGCAATTGTGCCCGTGCGTTGCAACGGGTGAAGTCGAGGCGCGTCGTGGATGGGAACGGGAGGGAGGGGCGCACGCGCGGCGCACATGAAAGGAAATTGTTTTTGTGTATGGCTTTCAACCGTATGTACCAAGTTATATAAAAGACTAGAATAATCTGCATCCTATTCGGTTTAGGGTTATAGAATAATTTGTATCCTATTCGATTTGGATTACAGAATATATGTATTGATCAATCCTAATCATAGTCTAATTGTTGGCTCGGCTTAAATTAGCTCCGATTGCAATTAAGCTATTTCTAAAAACAAAAAATATTATTAAGCGAAAGTTGTTTTTATCCTGGCTCTGGATCGGGTGGTTAGCTCGTTAAAAAAACAATCTCCATTAGCTGGTTTAATTAGGATTAATTAATTGGTGGTGCTTCTGTGCTTGTGGTGGCATGATCGGACGATCTAGAATGGCAATGAGGAGGTGACGTGGCGATGAGGAGGTGACGCGGATCGCTTGTGGCAAATGCTGCACTCCTATTGGCTGGGTAGCGGAGGACGCGGATAGCGGATTAGCGTGTGATTAGTTTAGTTTAGTTGTACGCGGATGTCCCTCACTGTGGGTTAATTTCGGAAAAACTCAAGGGGTTTTGCGTATATATATATATATATATATATATATATATATATATATATATATATATATATATATATATATATATATATATATATATATATATATATATATATATATATATATATAGGGCTACTATGTGGCGTGGCGCGCCGTACAGCCTCATCCCGTGTGACATGATCAAATATCTAATTTGAAAACTTAAATTGAAAATTCGAACCGTTCAAATTGTTTTACATATTAATATCGCTTTGTATACCAAATTTTATATTTTTTGAATTTTTTTACTATTTTATCAGATGGGATCAAAGATGTAATAAAATAGATACTCCAGAAATCGTTGGATTAATGCATCTTTGACTTATCGATAAAATAGTAAAAAATTCAGAAAAATATAAAATTTGGTATACAAGGCGATATTAATATGTAGAACAATGTGAACGGTTTGGATTTTCAATTTGAGTTTTCAAATTAAAGATTTGGTCATACCACACGGAATGAGGCGTGCGAAGGGAGGAAAAAACGGATTTGTTATCTAGCATTAGTAGTGGAGGAAAAAAAACACGGAACTGAATAGTAAAGGGGTTAGCGGGTGGTACTGTTTCGTAACGGGCGTGTACTGTTCAAAATCGGGTTTTACTGTTCCTAGCAGGTGCGTACTGGTCATGGGAACGGTTACTGTTCATAGAGCGGTTACTGTTCATTAAACAGTACCCGTCGGCGTAGCTCGGCTCGGGAGAAAAAAAAAGGTGTCAGCTTATAAAGTCAAAATATATATATATATATTAGTGTTTTTATCTAAATTTTTTGTCCACCTGACTATTTGCAATAAACCGTTTATAGAATTAACGCTCAATTCTAATGCTGAAAAGAAAGGAGGAGCTTCGATAAAAAAAATCTCCTGTGCCCCTCTCGCCGGTTCCCATCCACGCCACGCCCCGCGTTGTGCCTGCGCCCCTCCCTCCCGTTATTGCTTGGAGCTCCGCGCTGCGTCTGCGTTTCTCTCTCCCGTCTCCATCCCGCCGCGTCCAAATTTTACCCGTTGCAACATACGGGTACAGTTGCTTTTATATATATATATACACACATACACACACTTGAGGCGTCTGAATAGTTTTGTCTTTGTTTTTTCATAGAAAAAATTACAACTTGTTTATTGTGATTTGTGCTAATAGATTTGGACCGTTGGATGAGAGGATATGATGGTTGTAGATGTCATCTGAGGTTATAAATGTCACCTGAACAAATGTTATATTTTAGACATCTGAAATATAGTATATATGGTATATATACACATTGCCATCATAGCGCACTGACGATTGCCTTCGTCCCAATCCCCATACAAGGTGGATCGTGAAGGCAAGGAAGCAGCATGTCGCTTACCAACGAAGGTAACAGTACTTGCTTCTTGCCTTCCCCCTGTTGTTCATCCTGCTTCTCATTTTACTCATCTATCTAACTGTCTATCTCTCTATCTATCTATCTATCTATCTATCTATCTATCTATCTATTGGTTTGTGTATATACACAAGGCATAATCTTAGAATGTCTATATATAATAAAAATAAAACACATGCATCACCATCGGGGTCACACACTACGGCTGGAAATTAATTAGGCAAGGCCACCAGCGCATGAGGGGGTGGCGGTTTGGATCGGGGGACGGGGATGGAGGGGCTGGGCCGGGGGAGTTGGTGGATGGCGGCACTCCTGGTAGTGGATGATGATGATGATGATGATGATGATGATGGCATCGGCACTCCTGGCAGCATGCGCGAGGGCGCCGGGACGCAGAACCCGAAGACGGCATCGAGCGAGTCTGTGCAAGCATGAAGGATCGGAGGAGACGAGATCGTAGAGAAGATAGGCGCAGCAATCTCAATCCGTGACTCGAGGCCGCCGTCCAGAAAGCACCGGTCCTTCTTTCTCCGTTAGTTGCCGCACGCTCCAAAATCCAAATCCCTCTCTGCAGCTGTGGATTTATTTTTTTTATATAAAGAAAGTAAATATACGGCTTGATCTCCAGTAAGCAAGACAATCAGACCCTTTGTTACAGCAAACTAGTGGCCAACAAATTCAACTCAAACACAATTCTAGCATTATTTAGCTATCAAAGGTGGAAAAGATTCACATCGCAGCCATCTTAAGCAATCGACAAGCCAATAGCCAATCGACTTTACCAGTGCATTCCTTTCAACTGAACATGCAAAAGAGTTTTTTTTGTCAGAATTTATCCAAGACAACTTCATTCCTTATTAGTCATACACTCCATCAAATAGATGCACCTCCTATCAACAACAAAAGATTAGATTTATTGCATAGCTCTTGCGTCGGGAAGTTGCGACGGGACGTCCACATGTTTTCTTGAATTTTGAGTGATTATTATACGGTTGAGTCTTTCTATTGCCTACATGTATTTGATATGTTGTCGATGTAGTGTGATGGTTCTATCTTGTTGCCTGGTTTTATTAGATTTGTAGTCCATCTTGTGGGTGTGATGTGCTTTTTCGATCTGGTGGATGATAGATCAGACGAACTTATGGTCAATCTAGTGTTATATGGTCCGATCTGTTGACTGGTTTTATTCGATTTGCAGTTGATCTGATGTAGGTATAGGTGTTATGTGATTCTCCTATTTAGACAATTGATGATCAGAGAAACTTGTAGTCTGCCATGCGGTTCTGTGGCTCTGATGTCAGAGAATTAGATAAACAGATGATAGTCATGACTGCCTACGGTGGTGTGTAGACGCAGGACGGCAAGGGGGAAAATCTGAAGAGGAGAGGATGCGGGGGTATTATAGAAAGTAAAACAAAATGACGGTAGGAGGATTCTCTTTGCTTTGCTTTGGTTCATGGGCCTTCTCCCAGCCAAAAAAGCATATATAGGTCCATGTAACCAGGCCGTTGCATTGATAAATAACTAAAGAGAGAAAAAAGAAAGGCCTGTATGGACTTGGAAATAGTTTAAGGTTCACTAGTACATAACTGAATTTCACTACAGGCCCATTACTACCGGTTTTTGGCTTGAACCGGCAGTGACAATTGGATCATACTAGCAGTGACATTGGGTCATCGCTGCCAGTTTTTGGCTTTAAGCGCCAGCGATATTGGGTTATCACTACCGGCTCATGACCTAAAAGTGATAAGCTATATGAAAAACTTAATAATTTTTCTCATACGATGTTTGATGAAAACAAACTTTAAACCAAAGTTGTTGTACTCGTGTAGTTCAAACTTTTTTGATTTGAGATTGCTGGATGTCCACATATTCATCACAAAATTTTATAGAGGTAATACCAACTGAGCCTATATACTCTATAGTCACAAGTGAGTGTGTAGTGGTAGTCAGTGATGTCAGATGGAGAAGAGACAAAAAAAAGGTTATAGATCTCGAAAAGTTATGCAACTTTGTAGTTGATAACCTTTTTATTTGAAGTTGTTTTGATGTCAAAATGTTTGATTCATAAGATTTTGTAAAAGTTAATACCAAATAAATCCATATGTCATATAGTCATAAGTGAGTGTGTAGTGATAGTTAAGGATCTCGGATGGAGAAGCGACCAAAATAAAAGTTGTAGATCTCAAAAAGTTATGCAACTTTGTAGTTGACTACATTTTCATTTGAAATCATTTATCCAAGAAAAATTATGACTGAATTTCCTCACATTTGAAATTCAAAATTTTTAAACGACCTGTGATGGAGAAAATGACCAAAACCAAGGATGTAGATCATGAAAAATTGTAAACTATGTACTTGACCTTTACATTTGAATTCATTTAGGATCTCAAATACTCGTTTCAAAACCGAATAAAAATAGAATAAGGATGACAAATATCTCATTTCCATCGTGAAGTGGTCAGGGATGAATACATGAAGCCTGAGGTCGTGGGTTTGAGCGCCGGCAGTCGAGAAGCGTGCATTTTTCACGCGAAAAAATCACACAACATGTGGCTGCTCCGTGGGTCTCTCTTAGTATTCAAAAAATATTTTGAGACCGTTCCGTGGGTTTCATGGAGACCTCATCACTAACGGTTTTAGAACTTTTAGAACTAGCACTAAAGAGCCCCTCATCAGTGCCGTTTGGTTGTGCCGGTTCAGAAAAAAAGGCAGTGATGGGGTTTTTGAACTGGCAGTGGTGTTCAAGTCTGTAGTAGTGGTTCTCAATATGAAAATCATTTATCAGTTTTTTATTATTTTTCTGAAAATGATCAAAATCATCGTTGTAGGTGTGGTGAAAAATTCATTGTCTCTGTGCAATGCATGAATATATTATTTTATGAAAATGATCAAAATTGTCCTCAAAGATGGGGATACACGAATACAGAAATTTTATTCCGGACAGGCAAAATGAGTTAACTGACTTCCGCCTCGGCTAAAATGTCACGGTTACTCGTTACTTTCCGAGGTGGGTCAAACGTCCGCCTGCAAAAATTGAATGAACAACAAAAAAAAGAAAAAACCCATAGCCCAACTGCCCCTGGATCTGGACCTTGCGTCGCTACCCCTGCGCCTCGCCGGTGGATGCAACCCACTGATGCTGCCGAAGGAGGCCTACGTTGCTGGAGGAGGCCCGCGCCGCTAGCTCCGCCAGGGGAGGCCCACGTGTGACCCCGTGGCCACGAGCCCTCGCCGGATGTGCTCCGCAGGAGGAGCCCGCATCTGTTGTCAGAGGCCGTCTGGATTCGCTAGGAGGAACTCCGTGCCGTCGGGATCCGGCTCGCCGCCGCCTGGACGACCTGGGGCTTGCCGGATCTGAGGGAGAAGAGTGCGGCCACCGCTCAAGGGCTGCCGCGGCCGTTGCTAGGCTCCGCCGCGAGATATGCCGCTCGACTTCTAGAGAGATGGTGCAAGCATGGGGAGGACGTTGCCGCCAGCTGGAGGATAAGTGTGAGGGAGAGAGTGGAGGGAGGGAGGTATCCTGGAGATGCCCTAGGCGCGAATGCATGATGGAGATGCCGAGCCACTCGGGCTTCAGCGCAACTGCGTGAGGGGAGAGAGAAGTGAGGGAGGAAAGGCCTAAGTGCTCACTACTACAAAAAGGCTCATTGGTGCCGCCCCAAAAGGTGCCGGTCAAACCAAATCCGGCACCTATAATGTATATAGGTGGCGGCAAAAGAATATGTGGCGGTTCGTGTTAAGAACCGCCATCTATAGTCTCAAATAGGTGCCGGGTGAATAGTAAAACCGACACCTATAGTATAGGTGGCGGTTTTACTGTTCACCCGACACCTATTTGAGACTATAGGTGACGGTTTTACTGTTCACCCGGCACCTATTTTTCACGAATAGGTGGCGGTTCTTATTACGAACCGCCACCAATAGTATAGGTGGCGGTTTTACTGTTCACCCAGCACCTATTTGAGACTATAGGTGGCGGTTTTACTGTTCACCCGGCACCTATTCTCAAAAAACACTATTTCCTTGATTAGTACCATACCGCTCGCCGAACCGCTCGCTCGTGCCTGTAGCTCTATCTCGCGGGCCCACGTTTACGTGGAAAAATATGATGGGTCCGGCTAAAGGAGTGGGCCCATAAAAAAAGATTAGGAGCACCTCATTATATAGGTGTCCGATAAATAGGTGTCGGTTCTACACGAACCGGCACTTATTTGCTCGAATAGGTGTCGGTCGAAGAACCGACACCAATGACCAAAGTCATTGGTGCCGACCAATAGGTGCCGGTTAGGAAAACCGGCACCTAAGGGGGTTTCCCAACCGGCACCCATGAGGCATTATGTACTAGTGGCTGCTTTTATACGTGTGGCTATGTTAATGGGCTCTAGGAGAGGTCCGCCTTGGTAAATAGATTCTAGGAAGCGGTCATTGACCTCCTCCGAAAATAAAACGATCACCTCGGTAAATCGATTTTGTGAGGTAGTCATTTTTTAGTGCCTCTCAATAAAACGACCCCCTCCATTATCTTTCGACATTTTTCGAGGTAGTTTTTTGTAACCGGCTTGGTTAATGTTTCGCCACCGCATCGCAAAATCTTTTTTTTAGTTGTGATACCAAGTCTCGATCTCTGTTCACGCGTCCACGTCCGAATCATTCTCTACTTGGAGCTCATGCGTTTAGGTCCTACTAAGTTCCGATACGAAGACCGGAATTATACGTCCACGTACGATGTGAAGTCTCACGTCGACTTGCAGTGGCAGTCTTCGCTCATCATATGAGTATATTATTTCTCGTTGTAGCGCATGAATGAATATGATTCTAGTGTGTATGTAATTTTGATCTCACTCATAGCATTTTTTGTATTGTTGGCGTAGTGTTTCCACATCCCTACCCCCCCAGGTATTATGTTTTTAGAATCATCAGGAACCCTGAAGAGCTCCAGAGGGTTGTGGCGCAAAGCAGACCGGTACGTATGCTAGTATCTAAATTGTGACGCAAATAAATACATTTCTGAATTCAAGCTTAATACTACAAATTAATGAATCTATCTCGTGCTCTGTCGCTCTACTCTTTGAAATTATGACAAGGTGGTGCTGATGTTCTCGGCGGACTGGAACGAACTATGCCAGGCGATGAGGAAACCGTTCAGGGATATAGCGGTGGCTCAAAAGGATCGTGCCGTATTCTGCCTGGTGAACATCTACAACGACAAGCTTAAAAACGTATGATGGCGGGGAGCCGGTTGCCCATGAATTATATCTTCGTGTCTAAGCTATCTATCACTTGATCACGGTCATGTTGGTTAATTATCTGACAATGATATTGCTGGTATGCATGCGTACATACATACAGATAAATATTGCGGAGCAGTACCGAGTGGAGGCGCTGCCGACGTTCGTGCTGATCAAGAACGGCGTTGAGGTGAAAAGGGTTGTTGGCGCCAAGGTGGACGAGCTCAAAACTACCATCCAGAACAACATATGATCCGAGATCCATGCATATACGGACATCAGGATAAGATCATAGATATACATATAAATAATACGATAATCCTCCTCCTGTATCATCCCATCTGTTGTACACAGTACACATATAGACATGCACACGCACCCAAATGCATGTACACCTAGCTAGGTCGTTTGCCACATTTAGAACGTTGTGCATGTGCGCGTCGATCCACTGTCACTTGAGTTTGATTTACTAACTAGGTAAATGCCTACAGGTTTGCAAGAGGAAAAAACTAGTGCCACGAGAACGTAAGTATGAACTTGTGTTGTGCTGTTGTGTACTGTTACACAAAACAAACAGATTGAGCGTTGTTCGGAACATCAATTATTAAATAAGTCTCTTAACCAATGATGGACATACTAGTGGAGAATTCATTTTTGGTTGAAGTGCCAAAATCCACAATAGTCCCGGTTTGAGTTGCACCCGAAACTAAAGAATATTTCTAATCCCGGTTTAAAAAGTCTATGGATTTCTAGGAACATTAGTCCCGGCCATCTTTAGTTCCGGTTGGTAACACCAACCGGGACTAAAGATGGCTTGCTTTTTATACTCCTTCTTTCTCTTGCAGCCTAAGCCAACTACACTTGTCTTCAAAATTTTTCTCTAGCTAGAGGGGAGGTGCTGCCAAAATTTTTTGCGATTTTGTTTTGGTGATAATACACAAATCTTTGCTATCTACAAAGTTAGCAACTTCTTTCTCTTATGATCTATGCTTAGCACTTTACATTTTACGATTGTTTTCTATACATTTTCATCTCTAGATTTTTTTAAACATGAGGAGAGAGAAAATTTGTTTGAACTAATTATTTTGCTAAGCGTAAGGTGAGGAGAAAATTCGTACGATTAAAATATCCTATATCCTAAGTGTAAGGTGGGGAGATGAACGTGTATTACAGACTGAATTTTGTGCATGTAAAACTAAAAAAAGCAATTATGTCCTAACTATATCATCTAACATACCTAAATGCCACATCTTCTTAATAACATCGTAAGGGTATTGACTCGGCAAGCACCAATAACCATGTAGTCACTTGCAGTTCTCTTAGTTGTGTTGGAAGTATCCTACATACAAACAGTTTGTTGATATTGAAAGCTAAAGTATTGTTGACTATCTTCGGAAAATATATGTTAACAGGAAATGTTACCTCTTTTATGGAGTCAAAACATCTATATAAACGATATTCTTCGTGAATATACCATTTAACAATTTCTTCTTCCCCCTTTCCCTTGCCACGTCTTTCTCAGTGGCAAGCACGGCCAAGATCCTAATGTTTGACCTTGTTGTGGCTCTTGATAGCGCTACATATAATTGGCCATGTGAGAACATTGGTTTCGGCAAGTACACCTGACATTAGGGATAGTCTGCTTTTCAGCATGCTGCCCCAAAAAGTTTCTGCATCTAAGGTATTCTTTTGGAACCCCTAATGATAAGCCTAGTACCACTGCAATGTCCATTCGTTTGGTCAATGAGCCTAAGTAATATGACTGGGCAATCAATCTTCAACTTTAACACATTAGGTGGTAGACCATTGGGTGTCAATTGTTAAGGAATACATGAGAGTAGTAGTTGTGCATATCATCCACCGCCCAATTAAACCTATGATAGACCATCTGATCCCCTTGGAAACTACCTATCATCTTCATGTTAATCATATCAACCCAATTGATCCACGTAAATAATATCACTCAAGAGGTGATATAGTCTTTCTTTGACATATTTGCATTGAGCCTAGGGAATATGCAATAAATTAGCCAATGACCTTATTCGAAACAATGTGAAGAATTTGGATTGCCTGAAATCTCCATTGAACACCACAGTCTTCCCCCTGAATGGTGGCTCAAGTAGGTCCATTATATCATGGAGGCTATTGTCCAGTGCCTCAACAAACTGCCTCTTTGCCATGGTAGCTTCTTCCCAAATAATGAGAGATGATGCTCGAAGTAGCATAAGTGGACATTTCTACCACCAAGCATTATCAAAGCTGCAACACCAGATGTAGTTGTTGCCACAACACTCTTTTTCTGACTGCTTATAGTAGCGAGAAGTTCTTTATAGAGATAAGTCTTTCTGGAGCTGAAAGCCCTATGTTTGGTTTTGCTAATTGAGACAACCAGTAGACTAACTTTTTGCTAAGTATGTGATCAAGCTAGGTTAGGTCCATATCAAGATGAAGAGCATGGCGTTGATGGTAATTGAACATTAATTTTAACCATCAACATTGCACCTGATGTGCACTAGGGTGTCCCGATCTTTCGGTGAGTTGATGATAACTACGATTTGGAAGAAATGTTGACGATCCGAATACAACCGTACGAGATGTTGTGTTGCGCCTTAGCGATCGATACACCTCTCCGTGGGTTGTTGATCTTGCCGGTGCAGATCAACCTTATTCCTGCAAGCAAATCGAAGAAACAAGAAAGAACAAGATAAAAGCAATCTGAATTGCAAATAAGAATTGAATACAAATGATAAGATGGGGTTCCGAATCAAATAGAACGGATGGTCTAGCCGACACACGCGTCTATCAGGAAGTAGCGATAGCTAAACTTACATAAACAAAACCCGAGTTGTTCTATAGCAGCTAGGGGGTATATATAGGTGGAAGGACGACCTAGGTCTTCCTAGAGTCGTGCTCAACCTGGTTAGACACACCCCACTTGGGCCCCACTTGGGCCGGGGTTCCAAATGAAGTTACAAGCCCATAGGCCCATTATAGGTGATGCAACATCTTATTTCTGTGATTGCGGCTGATAGGGATGGAATTTGGAGATGTGGACATATAGACATGCACACGCACCCAAATGCATGTACACCTAGCTAGGTCGTTTGCCACATTTAGAACGTTGTGCATGTGCGCGTCGATCCACTGTCACTTGAGTATGATTTACTAGGTAACTAGGTAAATGCCTACAGGTTTGCAAGAGGAAAAAACTAGTGCCACGAGAGCGTAAGTATGAACTTGTGTTGTGCTTTTGTGTACTGTTACACAAAACAAACAGATTGAGCGTTGTTCGGAACATAAATTATTAAATAAGTCTCTTAACCAATGATGGACACACTACTGGAGAAACCATTTTTAGTTGAAGTGCCAAAATCCACAATAGTCTCGGTTTGAGTTGCACCCGAGACTAAAGAATATTTCTAGTCCTGGTTTAAAAAGTCTAGGAATTTCTAGGAACATTAGTCTTGTCACAAACCGGGACTAAAGATAATCTTTAGTCCCGGTTCAAATATTGTCAGAACCTGTCAGAGTGCCGGGCATCTTTAGTCCCGGTTGGTAACACCAACCGGGACTAAAGATGCTATTTTTGTCCCGGTTGGTGTTACCAACCGGGACTAAAGATGCCAGCGCTCGACGGGTCCTGACAGCTCTCGCGCCATCTTTTGTCCCGGTTGGTAACATCAACCGGGACTAAAGATGACTTGCTTTTATACTCCTTCTTCCTCCTCCAGCCCGAGCCAGCTACACTTGTCTTCAAAATTTTTCTCTAGCTAGAGGGGAGGTGCTGCCAAAATTTTTTGTGATTTTGTTTTGATGATAATACACAAATCTTTGCTATCTACAAGGTTAGCAACTTTTTTCTCTTATGATCTATGCTTAGCACTTTACATTTTATGGTTGTTTTCTATACATTTTTATCTCTAGATTTTTTTAACATGAGGAGAGAGAAAATTTGTTTGAACTAATTATTTTGCTAAGTGTAAGGTGGGGAGAAAATTCGTACGATTAAAATATCCTCTATCCTAAGTGTAAGGTGGGGAGATGAACGTGTATTACAGACTGAATTTTGTGCATGTAAAACTAAAAAAGCAATTATGTCCTAACTATATCATCTAACATACCTAAATGCCACATCTTCTTAATAACATCGTAAGGGTATTGACTCGGCAAGCACCAATAACCAAGTAGTCACTTGCAGTTCTCTTAGTTGTGTTGGAAGTATCCTACATACAAACAGTTTGTTGATATTCAAAGCTAAAGTATTGTTGACTATCTTCAAAAAATATATGTTAACAGGAAATGTTACCTCTTTTATGGAGTCAAAACATCTTTATAAACGATATTCTTTGTGAATATACCATTTAACAATTTCTTCTTCCCCTTTCCCTTGCCACGTCTTTCTCAGTGGCAAGCACGACCAAGATCCTAATGTTTGACCTTGTTGTGGCTCTTGATAGCGCTATATATAATTGGCCATGTGAGAACATTGGTTTCGGCAAGTACACCAGACATTAGGGATAGTCTGCTTTTTAGCATGCTGCCCCATAAAGTTTCTGCATCTAAGGTATTCTTTTGGAACCCCTAATGATAAGCCTAGTACCACTGCAATGTCCATTCGTCTGGTCAATGTGCCTAAGTAATATGACTGGGCAATCAATCTTCATCTTTAACACATTAGGTGGTAGACCATTGGGTGTCAACTGTTAAGGAATACATGAGAGTAGTAGTTGTGCATATCATCCACCGCCCGATTAAACCTATGATAGACCATCTAATCCACTTGGAAACTACCAATCATCTTCATGTTAATCATATCAACCCAATTGATCCACATAAATAATATCACTCAAGAGGTGATGTAGTCTTTCTTTGACATATTTGCATTGAGCCAAGGGAATATGCAATAAATTAGCGTATTAAGATCACTATCTTCCCTTGTGTGTAGTACACATATGTCACGAGGCAGGTGGATTTCATCATCAGCATTGGCCTGCTCAGAGCCACAACTGATGTGCAACAGGTATTCTACAAACCATGGGTCACTATTTTCCCTCATGTTACGCACCAATTTCATATGTCACATGGAATCCCAAAGGTATGACAATCGCAGCGAGGCACATCTAAGCCAATGACCTTATTTGAAACAATGTGAAGAATTTGAATTGCCTGAAATCTCCATTGAACACCACAGTCTTCCCCCTGAATGGTGGCTCAAGTAGGTCCATTATATCATGGAGGCTATTGTCCAGCGCCTCAACAGACTGCCTCTTTGCCATGGTAGCTTCTTCCCAAATAATGAGAGATGATGCTCGAAGTAGCATAAGTGGACATTTCTACCACCAAGCATTATCAAAGCTGCAACACCAGATGTAGTTGTTGCCACAACACTCTTTTTCTGACTGCTTGTAGTAGTGAGAAGTGCTTTATAGAGATAAGTCTTTCTGGAGCTGAAAGCCCTATGTTTGGTTTTGTTAATTGAGACAACCAGTGGACTAACCTTTTGCTAAGTATGTGATCAAGCTAGGTTAGGTCCATATCAAGATGAAGAGCATGGCGTTGATGGTAATTGAACATTAATTTTAACCATCAACATTGCACCAAAAGTGATACAATAAACAACACCATATTAGTATTTTGTTTAAAATTCACATTGTTGCACTTGTACTTGGAGATCTTTGCTTATGCAGAAAAACTATACAAAATACACCAAAAATCAAGCACTAGAAGCAAGTGGAGCAAGGCCACATAGTGGGGTTAGCCGACCCTACCAGGCATCGCCCGACGTGGCCTCACTAGTGCCACCTCACCAGTCCATGAGAGTGGCCAAGGAACACACTCTCAAGCTCAAACCACCATTGGTTGCAACTCGGTGCAAACATCAAAGGCTCGAAACAGGCGAGACATTGATTGTTGGACCCACTGTGCTTACGTTGGTGCTTGTTGACGCAAAATCCGTACCGCCGCTGGTGTGCTGAAAGATGTGTTAGCGTCGAATCACACGCTGGCCTGGGAGATCTGCTTAGCTCCAGTGCAGGTCCTAGAATCAATGAAGCGCAGGCGTGCCAGTTAGTTTGATCCTGCCACTAACAAGATATACAAAGCAGCATAATATAAAGCGTATCGGCTGGCAGGCCGATACCCAAGAACCAGCTGATCGACTGATAAGCCGGTGGTGCAATCCCAGCCAATGCCGACGCCAGCCGATGGTGTTAAGGTTTGAATCCATCGGCCGTATGTTGAACAAATATTTATATAAAGGCGATCGGCTATATTTGACTTGTACACAATCCATGCGAGCCAATGCGATACCCAGATAACTCATCGGCTGAAACCCCGATGAAACCCTTAATGGCAGTCAACAGGCAGGCTAGAGATTACGGTTCTAATCATGACTTAGTAGATCAGACTGATGCAGCACTAAGTATGAAAAGAAAAGCAACATCTAGACAATCAAGCCCTTGGCTGATTTTCAGGGTGGTAGATGCCTAAGCCAATCTAATCTAGTATAACGATTTCAGAGGTCGAATGTACTGATGCAGCCTTGGACGACGCCAACGTAGCCAACACGATTGCCTGAGCCGACGGGACCTTGGACTTACCCCTTCGTCGGAGATCGAAGCCGATGCAGCCCCGCGTTGGGTGCCAAATCCCGCTGGATGATAAAGCTATACAGATGAAAAGGGTGGCGATGCGCCGAGTTGTATTGATCGAGAGATAATTTACATGAACCCCGGGTTTACATATTTATACCTGTGGGATGACAAAGATCCTAACAGATTACGACTCAATCTTTCAAGACAAAATAGAAAACTAACAAACTTATCCTAATTAATAGATAAAAACCGTATCCTCCCTGGACTCGGTTTCTTCTGGATAAGATCTGCTCAAACCGAATCTAACAAGAATTCGACTGCTAAAGATATTGATCCTCCATCGGCTGTCGCAAACTCTCAGCCGATTCTGCCTCGAGCTGACATGAACACTTAGCCGATTCAGAATGTGGGGCTTACCAAATTTTGTTGTTAACACATGCCCCCCAGTTTTGGAGTATGAGAAGTCATGCTTCAAAATTGTCCTTGTCTTAATCGCCCCAAAACTGATTCTTTTCTTCTTCTTGACACCGGCTTTCGTAAGCCGATATCTTCTGTAATAGCTTAGCCAGGCTGTCGAACTCTTGTAAGAAAAACTTGCCTTGGTTAGCTGCTGACAACCCTTGGAATGCAAGATCTGCTATCTGCTCATCACTTAGGCTCAAGTTATAACATCGGCTGTGGATATCACGAAACCTTTGAATGTATTCCTTAGCCGATTCCCTTCTTCTTTGTTTAACTGATATCAAATCTGCAAGCCTCAACTCGCTAACCCCAGCAAAGAAGTACATATGAAACTACTTCTCAAGATCGGCCCAACTTCTGATGGAGTTTGGTGGCAATGACGAAAACCATGTGAAAGCCGATCCAGTCAAAGACAATGGAAAAAGTCTAACTTTCAGAGCTTCTTCAGCCGATGCTTCCCCACATTGAGCTAAAAATCGGCTGATATGTTCCATTGTGGATATACCATCTTGCCCTGAAAACATGGAGAAATCTGGAACCTTGTATCGGCTTGGAAGTGGAATCCTATCAAATCACTCAGGATATGGCAGCCGATACACAGAAATTTGATCTTTGCGTTTAATTCCAAACTGCTCCTCCATTACCTTTGCAATTATATCGGCCCAATACTCTTTGGACGGATATCTTTGAATTTCCTTTGGTCGATATTGCTGATGTGGCTCTTCATACTGATATTGATCATCTCGCCCCCCGAGCCAACTTTGTTGTCGCCGATGATGCTGGGATTGCTTGCCAATCTGCCCCCATGCTGATTTCTTAACGCAATTACTCTAGGAACTGTTTCCTCGATCAAACCATGCAATGTACTCATCAAAACCCCAGATTGATCGAACACAGCACGATGAATGACGTGATCACCATCTCTTGAAGCGTCTCATCATCTATCGGCTCAGTAAATTGCTCCTTCTCTTCATTCATCAGCTTGAGAGGTTGCTCTTCCTCGGCCTTGACTTCTTTATCAGACATCTTGCGGCAATTATGGGTCCCAAGAACCGTGTAAAAATATCCTGTTGTCACAAACACGGTCCCACTAGGCGTGCCAAAAAATGTGTTGACGCAAAATCCGTACCGCCGCTGGTGTGCCGAAAGATGTGTTGGCGTCGAATCACACGCTGGCCTAGGAGATCTGCTTAGCTCCAGTGCAGGTCCTAGAATCAATGAAGCGCGGGCGTGCCAGTTAGTTTGATCCTGCCACTAACAAGATATACAAAGCAGCATAATATAAAGCGTATCGGCTGGCAAGCCGATACCCAAGAACCAGCTGATCGGCTGATAAGCCGATGGTGCAATCCCAGCCGATGCCGATGCCAGTCGATGGTGTTAAGGTTTGAATCCATCGGCCGTATGTTGAACAAATATTTATATAAAGGCGATCGGCTATATTTGACTTGTACACAATCCATGCGAGCCGATGCGATACCCAGATAACTCATCGGCTGAAACCCCGATGAAACCTTTAATGGCAGTCAACAGGCAGGCTAGAGATTACGGTTCTAATCACGACTTAGTAGATCAGACTGATGCAGCACTAAGTATGAAAAGAAAAGCAACATCTAGACAATCAAGCCCTTGGCTGATTTTCAGGGTGGTAGATGCCTAAGCTAATCTAATCTAGTATAACGATTTAACCGGTATCGATGAAAACCCTAAAACGAGAGACATCCGATAGAGCCAAATCGAGATACTAGGACTAGATTCAACAGAGACATATGATAAATAATCAGGCAAAGATGTCGACCGAATCAAAGCAATCCAAGAGATCGAATGTACTGATGCAGCCTTGGACGATGCCAACATAGCCAACACGATTGCCTGAGCCGACGAGACCTTGGACTTACCCCTTCGCCGGAGATCGAAGCCGATGCAGCCCCGCGTCGGGTGCCAAATCCCGCCGAATGATAAAGTTGAACAGATGAAAAGGGTGGCGATGCGCCGAGTTTGTATTGATCGAGAGATGATTTACATGAACCCTGGGTTTACATATTTATACCCGTGGGATGACAAAGATCCTAACAGATTACAAAACAGACTTTCCTAAAGATAAAATAGAAAACTAACAAACTTATCGTAATTAATAGATACAAGCCGTATCCTCCCTGGACTAGGTTTCTTCTGGATAAGATCTGCTCAAACCGATTCAGAATACGGGGCTTACCAAATTCTGCTGTTAACACATGCCCCCAGTTTTGGAGTATGAGAAGTCATGCTTCAAAATTGTCCTTGTCTTGATCGCCCCAAAACTGATTCTTTTCTTCTTCTTGACATCGGCTCTCATAAGCCGATACCTTCTATAATAGCTGAGCCAGGCTGCCAAACTCATGGATGAAAAACCTGCTTTGGTTAGCTGCCGACAACCCTTGGAATGCAAGATCTGCTATCTTCTCATCACTTAGGCTCAAACTATAACATCGGCTGTGGATATTACGAAACCTTTGAATGTATTCCTTAACCGATTCCCCTTCTTGCTGTTTAACTGATATCAAATCTGCAAGCCTCAACTCACTAACCCCAGCAAAGAAGTACATATGAAACTGCTTCTCAAGATCGGCCCAACTTCTGATGGAATTTGGTGGCAATGATGAAAACTATGTGAAAGCCGATCCAGTCAAAGATAATAGAAAAAGTCTAACTTTCAAAGCTTCTTCAGCCGATGCTTCCCCACATTGGACTAAGAATTGGCTGATATGTTCCATTGTGGATATACCATCTTGCCCTGAAAACATGAAGAAATCTAGAACCTTGTATCGGCTTGGAAGTGGAACCCTATCAAACCACTCAGGATATGACAGCCGATACACAGAAATTTGATCTTTACGTTTAATTCCAAACTGCTCCTCCATTGCTCTTGCAATCATATCGGCCCAATACTCATTGGACGGACATATTTGAATTTCCTCTGACCGATATTGTTGACGTGGCTCTTCATATTGATAACGATCAACTTGCCCCCCGAGCCAATTTTGCTGTTGCCGATGATACTGGGATTGCTCACCAATTTGCCCCCCATGCTGACTTCTTAAAGCAATTACTCTAGGAACTGTTTCCTCGATCAAACCGAGCAATGTACTCATCAAAACCCCAGATTGATCGAACACAGCACGATGAATGACGTTATCAACCATCTTTTGAAGCGTTTCATCATCTATCGGCTCGGTGGATTGTTCCCTGTCTTGATTCATTAGCTTGAGAGGTTGCTCTTCCTCGGCCTTGACTTTTTTATCAGACATCTTGCGGCAATTATGGGTCCCAAGAACCGTGTAAAAATATCCTGTTGTCACAAACACGGTCCCACCAGGCGTGCCAAAAAATGTGTTGACGCAAAATCCGTACCGCCGCTGGTGTGCCGAAAGATGTGTTGGCGTCGAATCACACACTGGCCTGGGAGATCTGCTTAGCTCCAGTGTAGGTCTTAGAATCAATGAAGCGCGGGCGTGCCGGTCAGTTTGATCTTGCCACTGACAAGATATACAAAGCAGCATAATATAAAGTGTATCGGCTGGTAGGCCGATACCCAAAAACTAGCTGATCGGCTGATAAGCCGATGGTGCAATCCCAACCGATGCCGATGCCAGCCGATGGTGTTAGGGTTTGAATCCATCGGTCGTGTGTTGAACAAATATTTATATAAATGCGATCGGCTGACGATAACATGATACATATAACATTGCATGAACCAATCACATGATGAAATAGATATTGATTTAAAGATTAAAGCACATATCGGCTGGAAGTCCGATGTCATAAAATCCAAATGATCGAATATTCAATGAAGCCACTGTCGTAATCGGCTAGATCCAACTTGTGTATATTTCTTGCAAGCCAATGCGATATCCAAATAGCTCATCTGCTGAAACCCCGATGAAACCCTTAGTGGCAGTCAACAGGCAGGCTAGATATTACGGTTCTAATCATGACTAAGTAGATCAAACTGATGCAACATTAAGTATGAAAAGAAAAGCAACATCTAGACAATCAAGCCCTTGGCTGATTTCAGGGTGGTAGATGCCTAAGCCAATCTAATCTGGTATAACAATTTAACCGGTATCGGCGGAAACCCTAAAACGAGAGACATCCGATAGAGCCAAATCGAGATACTAAGACTAGATTCAACAGAGACATATGATAAATAATCAGGCAAAGGCATTGACCGAATCGAAGCAATGCAAGAGTTCGAATGTACTGATGCAGCCTTGGATGACGCCAACATAGCCAACACGATTGCCTGAGCCGGCGAAACCTTGGACTTACCCCTTCGTCGGAGATCGAAGCCGATGCAGCCCCGCATCAGGTGCCAAGTCTCGACGGATGAAGAACAAAGTAAAAAAGGTAAAAGGTGGCGATGCGCTGAGTTTGTATTGATCGAGAGATGATTTACATGAACCCCGAGTTTACATATTTATACCCGTGGGATGACAAAGATCCTAATAGATTACAAAATAGACTTTCCTAAAGATATAATAGGAAACTAACAAACTTATCCTAATTAATAGATACAAGCCGTATCCTCCCTTGACTCGGTTTCTTCTGGATAAGATCTGCTCAAACCAAATTTAACAAGAATCCGACTGCTGAAGATATTGATCCTCCATCAGCTATCGCAAACTCTCAATCGATTCTACTTCGAGCCGACATGAACACTTAGCCGATTCAGAATACGGGGCTTACCAAATTCTGCTGTTAACAGAGTGCCACTCGGTCAAGAACTTGGCCGGGCGGGTACAAAGGTACAAGCAGGAGAGGAGGGAGAAGGAGAAGGAAGCCCGCTGCAAGGGTAAAGCCCTGGCGGAATGCTCGGACAACCGACGAGAGGAGGCCAAGTGTGCGGCCCCCGTCGGGGACGAGGATGATGATCTGGGCTACCAGGACCCCAAGCACATCGTCGCCACCATCGACGGAGGGGTAGGCACCCAGGTATCCCGTTGGAGCCTCAAGACCATGAGGCGTGAGCTCCTCGCGGCTGTGCCGTCCCATGAGGCGGCCCAAAAATCGCGCTGGGCGGGGGTGCCAATCACCTTCGACCTGGCGGATCATCCTGGGAGCATCGCACGTAGTGGCCACTTGGCCCTCGTGACCTCCCCCACCATTTGCAATGTCAAGGTTGCCCGAGTCTTAATTGACGGGGGAGCGGCTCTCAACATACTATCCCCGAAGGCCTTCAATGCGATCAAAGCCCCAGGGATGGTGCTCGGGCCATCCTACCCCATCATTGGGGTGACGCCCGGGAAGGTGTGGCCCCTCGGGCAGATCGCCCTGCCGGTCACATTTGGGAGTCCCACCAATTTCCGCACCGAGCGGATTGACTTCGATGTGGCGGACCTCAACCTGCCCTACAACGCAGTGCTCGGGAGGCCAGCGTTGGTGAAGTTCATGGCGGCTACCCATTACGCCTACTGCCAGCTCAAGATGCCGGGCCCCAGAGGCCCCATCACCATCCATGCCGACGTCAAAACCGCGCTCGATTGCGTGGAGGTGTGCGTGGATGATATTGCGGCAGCCGACTGCGTTGAACCCGAGGACCCCCAAGGAGAGGCCTCAGGTTCCCGGGCCCCCAAACAGCACATCACCTCTACCGACGAGGTGGTGACCAAGCCCATTCAGCTGGGCGACGACCCGTCCAAGACCGCCAGAATTGGCAGCAATTTGGACCCCAAATAGGAAGACGCGCTCGTCTCCTTCCTGCGGGCGAATGCCGACGTGTTTGCTTGGGAGCCGTCGGATATGCCCGGAGTCCCCAGGGAGGTGATTGAGCATCGACTTGCAGTACGGCCGGATGCACGGCCGGTCCGGCAAAAGGCGAGGCGACAGGCCCCAGAGCGACAGGCGTTCATCCGAGAAGAGGTGGCACGGCTTCTGGGGGCCGACTTCATCCGGGAGATGCTGCATCCGGAGTGGTTGGCTAACCCGGTGGTTGTCCCGAAGGCCAACCACAAGCTGCGCATGTGCATCGACTACACCGACCTCAACAAGGCATGTCCAAAAGACCCTTATCCTCTGCCTCGAATAGACCAGATAGTCGACTCCACTGCGGGGTGCGACCTTTTATGTTTCCTAGATGCATATTCTGGTTATCATCAGTTTCGCATGGCAGTAGAGGATGAGGAGAAAACTGCATTTATCACCCCCATGGGTACCTTTTGCTACATGTCCATGCCTTTTGGTTTAAAGAATGCCATGTCTACTTTCCAACGTGGTGTCTGCATCACGCTGAAAGACCAAATAGGGCGTAATGTTGAGGTGTATGTCGACGATCTCGTGGTCAAGTTCCGGGACCAAAGAACCTTGCTCCCGGACCTGGCTGAGACATTTAATAACCTTCGGTCCTCCCGCATGAAGCTGAATCCAGAGAAATGCGTGTTCGGGGTACCAGCAGGCAAGCTTTTGGGTTTTTGGTCTCCGCCCGAGGCATCGAGGCCAACCCCGCAAAAATAAGGGCGATAGAGGAGATGCGCCCCCCTAGGAAGCTCAGGGATGTACAAAAAATTACTGGTTGTGTAGCTGCCCTGAGCCGTTTCATATCAAGGCTGGGAGAGCGGGCGCTCCCTCTATTTAGGTTACTAAAGCGAACCAGTCCCTTCACTTGGACAAACGAGGCAGAGAAAGCCTTGAGCGAGCTCAAGCGTTATCTCTCCTCGCCGCCCATATTGGTAGCACCTGAAGAAGGAGAACCCCTCCTTTTATATTTGGCGGTAATTCTCCAAGTGATCAGCGCGGCGTTGGTTATGGAGCGCGATGACGAACCAGCCTATCAGACGCCCCCAGCTCCACCACACCCGGAGGCAGGGGACCTTGGAACGGTATTGGCTGAGGAAGCACCCGAAGCCGAAGGCGGCCTTTGGCCCCCCGAGCTTCAGGGAGCCACCCAGCCCCCTAGTCCGGGGGCTCCCGAGGCCCCTTCCTCACAGAGCGGCCTTGAGGGCCCCGGAGAAGGCGATGGCCCGGCAGCCCCGGACACTGAGGTAACCCGCCCCGGTGCACCCGAACCTGTTGCCCCTGGCAAGGTAGCTAAGGCCCGCACCAAGGTGCAGCGGCCGGTCTACTTTATCAGCGAGGCGCTACGGACGCAAAGACACGTTACCCGCAAGCCCAAAAAATGCTCTACGCCGTGCTTGTGGCTTCCAAGAAGCTGCACCACTACTTCCAAGCGTATCGGGTAATGGTAGTCACGTCCTACCCTCTCGGGCAGATCTTGCATAACCGAGAGGGCACGGGACGGGTAGTCAAGTGGGCTATCGAATTGTCAGAATTTGACCTGTATTTCGAAGCCCGTCACGTAATCAAGAGCCAGGCCTTGGCCAATTTCGTGGCAAAATGGACGCCAGTGGCTGATAACGATCAGCCCCTGGGTGAACCCGAGAGTGCGGAGGATCGCGGCCAATAGACCATGCATTGGGTGATGAACTTTGACGGTTCACTCACCTTACAGGGGGCCGGGGCAGGCGTTGTGTTAACCTCCCCGGCAGGCGACGTACTCCGGTACATCGTTCGGCTCGACTTCCGGGCAACCAACAACATGGCCGAGTATGAAGGACTTCTGGCGGGGTTGTGAGCGGCGGCAGGCATGGGCATCCACCGTTTGCTAATCCTCGGTGACTCCCAACTGGTCATGAACCATGTTTCCAAGGAGTACCAATGCACCGACCCCCAGATGGAAGCGTATGTCAAGGAAGTACAGTGTATGGAGCGCCGTTTCGACGGCCTCGAGCTGCGCCATATTCCCAGAAGAGACAATACCCTGGCGGACGAGCTATCTAGGATCACGTCCACGCGAGCCCTAGCCCCGCCAGGCGCATTTGAGGAAAGACTCACGAGCCGTCGACGCGCCCGAACCGCCCGAGGGCAGGAGTCGATCGGCCTCGATGCCCCGGACTTGGCGGGCCAGCCACAGCATGGTCCTGCCAGGACCAACATCACGCGCCAGGTGGCCAGGATTTCAGGAATCCAGGCGTACCTGCAAGACGCGTCATTGCCCGAGCAACGTAAGGAAAGCGAGCGCATCGCCCGCATCTCCAAAAGGTACGCGTTGGTGGAAGGGACACTCTACTGACGCGGTGCTAATGGAGTGCTCATGAAGTGCATCGCTCGGGAACAGGGACTCGAGCTCCTGGCCGAGATCCATGAGGGAGAATATGGAGCGCACTCAGCCTCGCGAACCTTGGTAGGAAAGGCATTCCACCAAGGTTTTTACTGGCCAACCGCACTGGAGGATGTAGCGGACCTCGTGCGGCGGTGCCGGGCATGCCAATTCCATGCAAAGCAGACGCACCTACCAGCCCAAGCCCTTCAAATCATCCCGCTCTCGTGGCCGTTTGCGGTCTGGGGACTGGACATCTTGGGCCCGTTCAAGCAGGCACGTGGCGGCTATAAATTTCTATATGTCGCCATCGACAAATTCACCAAGTGGCCGGAGGCCTATACAGTCAGCGTCATCGACAAGCATTCGGCTGTGCGGTTCATGAGAGGCATCACGGCAAGGTTCGGGGTCCCCAATAGGCTCATCATCGACAACGGCACCCAGTTCACGAGTGAGCTGTTTGGCGAGTATTGCAACGACATGGGCATCAAACTCTGCTTCGCCTCGCTCGCCCACCCCCAAAGCAACGGCCAGGCCGAGCGTGCGAACGCGAAAATACTAAAAGGCCTCAAGACGAAGACCTACAACGTCCTCAAGAAGCATGGGGACTCATGGACGAATGAGCTACCAGCGGTCCTTTGGGCCAATCGGACAACACCAAGCCGTGCCACCGGGGAGACACCATTTTTCTTGGTGTATGGAGCTGAGGCGATCTTGCCTTCCGAGCTCACCCTGGGATCACCCCGAGCCACATTATACACCAAAGCAGATCAAGAGCAGCTACGTCGCGATGACCTAGATTACCTAGAAGAAAGATGGCGCTGTGCAGCGCTTCGCGCGGCCCGTTATCAGCAGAGCCTCCGCCGCTACCATCAACACAAAGTCAGCCCCCGCGTGCTGCAAATCAATGATCTCGTTCTGCGGCGCGTGCAAACGCGTGCGGGGCTGAGCAAGTTATCTCCGACATGGGAGGGGCCATACAAAGTTATCGACACCCCACGTCCAGGAGCAGTTCGCCTAGCCACAGAGGACTGCACTCCATTGCCGAACCCGTGGAACATTTCCCACCTACGCAAGTTCTACACATAAGCCGCATGGTGTGCTGAATCCCCAACATATATGAAAGCATGTTCACTACCTCCAGTGGCATTAACAATGAGTTTGCCCGTTTATACTCTTTATGCTTTTCCCTTACAAAATATTTGCTGGCAGTATGTTTTCCCCCATGTGCCAGAACATGTATTGAGAATGCTGGCTTCCAGTGGTCTTCTGGCCCTGCCCGCCCTAGGTTGAGAGGCCCTAAGGGTGTCGAGGGTAGAGTGACGCTGCATACAAGTGCCCCGGGGTAGTCAACGCCTGGGGCTCGGGTGCGTATTGTCACGCCTGTCTCGAACCCCCCGTTGCTGCTGCCCCCGCTGGCCCTTTATGCCCTCGCTTCTACCCGGAGCCCCGAGGAAGGCACCAGCTATCGGCCGATGCACGCTGCCTGAACCCGGACCAGCTCTCGGTTACATGTGATGAATCATGGCAGGAAACCATACTGTCCATATTTCTACAATGGCTAATTAACTAAAGAACGGACTACCGTTGCAGGAAAACAAACAGGCAGGGGCTTGGGCCAACTAACCGCCACTGTGTGTGCGCCAAGTTGGCCGGGGGCTCCCGATATACATACATATGTATATGAATCATTATGAATCATTGTTTGCAGAGACGGCCGCGATGGGCTGCCACAATATGAGTTCGGTGTGAGAAAGGCAAGTGCACTGATATTATAAACAATATTACAATGTTTTTTATGAGTACAGATAGAAGCAAAAAAACGGGGGAGTCCTAGGTGGCCGGCGGGTCACTGGGGGCGTCCTCCGTGTCGTCCTCGTCTGGGGGTCCTCGCGGTAGGCGAGCTGGAATGCCGCCGGAGTACCGTCAAAGCCGATCATAATGGAGTCGACGGCATCCTTGATGCGGCGTCGTGCGGTCTCCTCTGTGCCCTCGGGGAAGTCCTCGGTGGGGATGTACGGGTTGAAGCCGGGGTCGCGGGCTTGGTAGCTTGCCAGGATGAGCGTCGCGACCTGGCGGGACAAGTCGTACAACGACTCCTTCGCCACCTCGTCGACCTCCTCCGGCACCCTTTTGATCCCCTCGGCCAGCTCATCTATGTGCGTGGCCAATCCCCCCAAGGTAGGGACGACGGCGCGGGGGCGAACGACCCCCACCCCACGGGCCGCTTCCCGAAGGCGCTCGACGGATGAGGCCACGGTCCGGAGCCCTAAGCCCAGGGCGTGCTCCAGCTCTGTGATCCGGCGGCGCGCCTCCTCCAAGTCTGGCGCCGCGTTGATGGAGCGAGGCGCCGGCTGGGGCTCCCGCACCCCCGCCTCCACGTTGCCAACCGCCTACTCCCGGGCGGCGAGGTCCCGCTCCCACCGCTTCAGCTCATCCTGCTGGCGGCACGAGGCAGCTACGAGCTGCTGCTCGCACTCCCAGATGACCTTCAGGCACTGGGAGACCTCCTCCTGGGCCTCTAGCACCGCCACCTCGCGCCCCCCATGGCGGCCTCGCACTCGGCAATGGCCTTCTCGTGGCCACCGCGTTCTCCTCCCGTGCGGCGGAGTCCTCCTCGGCCTTGGCCACGGCGGCCTCCCGGTCCCCGACCTCCCGCCACGCCACCTCCGAGCCTTCTCGCGCTCCGCCAGGCCATCCTCGCAGGCCTGGAGCTCGATGTCGATGCTGGCGGCGGCGGCCTCGGCGTCGCGTAGGACGCGCTCGCGCCGATTGAGCTCCTGGGCGCGCTCGTTGAGGTCACAGATGAACCCCCAGCTGTGGTACAGATCCTCTCCTCTACGGCAGCAGCGACCTACTCGTGGAAGTCGGCGGTGTGCCGCTTAACGGCGGTGTCCTCGAACACCTGATTGAGCTTGTCCCGACGCCGCTCGATGTTCGCCAGCTCCCGCTTCCGGATGAGGCCCTCCACCCTCGCCGTGGCCACCAACTCACGGCGGCCCTCGTCGACCTGGGCCTCTCGCCGCGCCACCGCGACCTCCCTGGTGGCCAAGGCCTGAACTTGGGCCCGAAGCCCCTCCGAGGGAGACCGCGTTGGCCTCCTCCAGCGCCGGGACACGATCATCCTCGCCGCTCCCGCGATCGGACGAGGGGCTCTGGCGTCCAAGGCGACCACGAACCCGGACCGAGCGCCCCCGGATTCAGAGTTGGAGCTCGAGCCGAGGTCGACCACCTGCGTGGGACGGGAAGGCGAAGACGCCCCACGGCCGGAGCTGCCCGTCACCGCTTCACCTGCCGGCGTTGCCCCGTCTTTCGGAGAGGCTGCTCGCAGCGTCGGAGGATCGCGGTGGGCCGGTGCCAGCAGTGCTGATGTTGGCCGGCGGGCCGGTAGCATTGAATGGCATGGTGGGGGTGATGGTTGCCGAGTTAGTGGTGATTGTTGATGCGGTGGGGATCCCTGGGGTTGCTCTCCGCTGCCCGCCACTGCCTCCACCTCCGCGTCGGGGCCAGCTCGCCCCGAATCCATCGCCGGTGGAGGGGCCCCAGCTTGTTCCTCACGGGCGATCGACGCCCCGACACCTGGGTGGGCCCCCTCCTCAGGCCGCACCAGACCCGAGACTGAACCCGCTGGGCGTGACCCGGACCCGGTGGGCTCCACCACCCTGGGCCTCTCCTGCGCTTCCCCCGCAGAGCTGGAAGCAGAACCGCCCTTGGGTATAACCCTGGGACGAAAATGCTGGTGCTCGCGGCTGGGAACAGAAATAAACACAACAAGGGATCAAAACATCAATAGCTTGAAGTAAAACACAAGGATCACAAAATATGTATGTGTCTGCAAGGCGTTACCTGCGGGCGGCGTTGAAGCTCTAGGAGACCCGGGAGATGGCCCGCTTCTTCTTCGTGGGGCCGCAGAGGGGCTCACTGGACTGTGGCCAGCGCACTCCGTCGCCGCTGGGGTGCCGTGGCTCGCCTCCGTCGACGGCGCACTCTCCGTGGGTGCGCTCCCAGCCCCGCCATCGCCGTCGTCGTTGTGGCCGTTCTGGCCCTCGACGGAGTGGCTCCTGGGCCAGGGCTCGCCGACCGCTGGCCTCCAGACCTGTGGGGGGGAGCGGTGTGCTCCGCACCGCCGCCGCGTGGTGGTGATGGGGGAGGCGTGGGGTCGTGCTCGGCCTCTTCCTCTTTCCCTTCGGGTCCAGGGCCCCGGACCGCTCTCGCCCGGACCCCGGCGCCCGGTCGCCCGATCGGCAACCGGTCGTCGGTGTCATCATAATCGTCATCCCCACCCCCCGGGACGGCGCTTGGCGCTGCTGACGATGAGCCCACCCGTCGCCCACCACCCGCAGAACCTACAGGATCTCCGGACGCGCCGAATCCTAGCACAATGGCACCAACCCGGGTGGGAGCTGCGTCAGATCCATCGCTGTGACGCCGAGGGTGCGGCGGACCAGGATCGCGAGGTCGTTCTTGTCCCAGTCGAAGGTGGCGCCAACATGGGTGCGCATGTCGTCGTTGAAGTTCATGTATAGGTAGGCGGCGCGCGGCCTCTCCTGCACCGGCGAGATGCGCCGTGTCTGGAAGTCCCAGAAGACGGCATGGCTGGACAGGCCTGTGGAGATTGTGGCAATCGGGTATCCACATGGCAAGCTTATCCGACTGGAGATAGGGATAGGTTGTGCTTACCAAATATGTAAACCAGCTATGACTTGGGTGTTATGTTGCCGATTAGATAAGGCAATGTCCTATAGTCACGGTTTGGTAAAATTGAGGAAACCGACATAGTAAGATAGGGTTTCCGACTTGTAAGCCCGCCTCCCAAGACTATATAAGGGGGGTAAGGGGCATCCCTTGAGGGATATCAGCTTTATATCTGATTTATGAGCTATAGATCTTGAGATCAATATACACTCGACGGATCGAATCCCCAAATCAGGAGTAGGGTATTACCTCACGAGAGGGCCTGAACCTGTCTAAATTCTTGTTTTCCACCTAACCCATTGTGCTTGGCGATCTTGACTACACCCCCAAAATTCTATTGCCGAAACCAAGTTTCGACAGTTGGCGCACTAGGTAGGGGCCCGCGCATCAAGACTTCTTCGACAACCTCGCCGACAAGCGCGATGGAATCTTCTTCAGGATTCGGCGACTTCGTCGCCAACAACTTCGATAAGCTCTCCTCCTTCGACTCGGATTTGAACCAGTCGGAAGGAGAGACCCACTCGACGCCGTTCGGGCTCCTGAAAAACGCCAAGATCTACGACGAAATCTTGGAGTCCAAGATGTAGTCCATCCGCTCCGACGAAAGAACTCACTCGGCACCGTTCGGACTACCGAACGCCGCCGAAATTTGCAGCGATCTTCTCATCTTCCCATCGGAGCCGATCTACTCGGAAGAAGACCTCTCGGCACCGTTTGGATTGCCAAACGCCGCTGAGATCTACGGCAAACTTCTCTCCCCCTCTGAATCAAGATTGATCCACTCGGAAAGATCCACGTCCTCAAGCTCCGACTTGAACTGGAACGATCCAGATTCGAACTACCCGGGTGCAAGAGAGATCGCCGTCATCCTCCAGCCATTCGGCTCATGCTCGTCCTCGGAGCTCAACGAGTATCTCAGCTCCTCAGGCTTTGACAACCTTTATGGCATCCCCTCGGACGAAGCCAACGACTCCGATTGTGACAAGGACTACGAGCCGAAGTGCTTTGACGTCCTCATGGCTGAGGTGGCCGAGACCGACTCAGCCATGGCCCGCAGGCTTGCGGAAGAAGAACGAGCCAGGATTGAGCAAGAGCGCAAGCTGGCCGAAGAGGAGAAGAAGTGCAAAGAGTAAGCCGACAGAAGGAAACAGGACCTAAGGGCAGCCGGACGATCCGCTCAAGAGGCTATACTTCAAACGCGGGTCCGCAACACCAATATCTTCCAGACGCCATAGCAGAACGTTGTTGCTACTCTCACACTCCTGGACACCGTCATCGAGACGGCGCCCCCCGACGTGACTCCTATCCTAGACAAGATCAAGACCATCGTCGCAGCTACGGCCAACGGTCATCCCTCCACCTCAGCACGAAGGCTGACTGAGTCCGTGGCTGAAACGCCCGACAGGAGCCGACTCCCGCCTCTAAGGTCAAGAGATTACAAGAGGCCTGAACCAGACCGGTCAACAACCAGGCCAAGAGGCCCACGCCACGAGTCCACGCACAAGCATCAAGAGCAAACGGCCGACTCCCGCGAGAAGCAACATGGACGTCCACCCGTCCACCAACGCGTCCGCCATAACAACAGCTCCAGCTACCGAACCAGCCTACCGAGGACCCCGCCGAGTGACCTGCGGGAAGTCCTCGATCGTCGCTACCAAGAGCGAGATCAGCACACTCGGGAAGATCGGAGGGGATCACCCGATAGCAATGACGATGGAGTGCCAGCTTTCACTCGGGAGCTTCGCCGAGTGCATTGGCCGAATGGGTTCAAGCCGACCGGAATCGAGAAGTACGACGGCAAGACCGACCCCGAGTCGTGGCTGACCGTGTACACTCTCTCCATCCACGCAGCAGGCGGCGACAACAAGGCCATGGCCAATTACCTGCCTGTGGCCCTCGCCAACTCAGCCAGGAACTGACTCACGAGCTTGCCAAGAGGCTCAATTGGCTCGTGGAGTGAGCTGAGGGACCACTTCATCGCCAACTTCCCGGGCACCTTCGAGAGGCCCAGAACCCATTTCGATCTCTACAACGTCATCCATAAGCCAGACGAGCCTCTGAAGGACTACATCCGGTGCTTCTCTGAAAAGCGCAACAAGATCCCCAACATCACCGATGACATCATCATCGCCGCCTTCCAGAAGGGAGTCCGTGATGAGCTGCTGATCGGGAAGTTCGGGCGCAAGCCACAGAAGACGGTGAAGCAGATGTTTGAAATGGCAAATTCTTACGCCAAATCCAACGACGGCATCAAAGCGGCACGCCAAGACCGGCCCGACAGGAGGGACGACAAGCAGGCGGGAGGAAACCGGAATCCTAAGAAGGACAACGACAAGAACAACCAGGGCCAAAAGGACCGCAAGCACTGACCCGAGGAACTAGTTGCCGCAACCTCCAACTCCCAACGCTGCCCCCGAGTCGCGGCCTACGATGCCATCATGAATGCTCAGTGCACGCACCATCCCAATCATAAGCACGCGGCTAAGGACTGCTTTATTTATAAACAGTTCAGCGAGCAATACGTGACACAGCTCAACAAGAAGCCGACTGATGAAGCCGGTCCATCAGGCGCCAAGAAGAACAACGTGGCTGAGAATGCCGAGCCCTTTCAAGACCCCGTGGGCGAGCTAAATCACATCTTCGGGGGGCCGCTAGCCTATGAATCCAAGAGAAAACGGAAGTTAGCGACCGAGACAGGGCGCAACCCGAGGTCCCACAAGACCTACGATGGTCGGAGGTGGCCATCACCTTTGACCGCTCGGATCATCCCGACCGAGTGGTCCACCCGGGGCGCTATCCACTCGTCTTGGACCCGGTGGTCCGCAACATCAAGCTCAAGCGCGTCCTTATCGATGGGGGCAACACCCTCAACATCCTGTTCGCCAAGACCTTGGATGAGATGCAGATCCCGAGGACCGAACTGAAGGCAAGCTCAGCCCCCTTCCATGGAGTTATTCCGGGGCTGTCTTCTACACCACTCGGGCACATCGCCCTTCCGGTCACCTTCGGAGTCCGAGAGAATTTTCGGACGGAGAACGTTACTTTCGAGGTGGCCGACTTCGAAACAGCCTACCACGCCATCATCGGAAGGCCTGCACTTGCCAAGTTCATGGCGATACCCCGTTATACCTACCTCTGCATGAAGATGTCGGGTCCCAACGGTGTCATCACTCTCCGCGGCGACGTGAAGCAAGCCTTCACCTGCGACAAGGAGAGCTGCGACATGGCCCAATATCACGAGAGATCGCGTGGCCAGCAAGAAATCCAATTGGCCGCATCAACTTTGGCAGAGGGTGAAATCCCCGCGAGGAAGATGGCCAAATCAGGAACCGGCGACGCCAAGACCAAGAAAATCTCCCTTGATCCTTCGGATCCCTCAAAAACTGCTGTAATCGGTGCCGAACTAGACCCCAAATAGGAAAGCGTGCTCGTCACCTTCCTCCAAAATAATAAAGATGTTTTTGCTTGGAAACCATCTGATATGCCTAGAATTCCTAGGGAGGTGATCGAGCACTCTTTACACGTCAAAGATGACGCAAAGCCGATCAAACAATGATTACGCAGATTCGCGCGGGATCGAAAAGATGCCATCAAGGAAGAGCTCACAAAGCTCTTAGCCGCCGGTTTTATCAAGGAAGTTCTACATCCCGACTAGTTAGCCAACCCAGTTCTGGTCCGAAAAAAGACGGGGCAATGGCGCATGTGCGTTGACTACACCGACCTCAACAAAGCCTGCCCCAAAAATTCATTCGGGCTGCCTTGCATCGACCAAGTCGTAGATTCAACAGTCGGCTGCCAACTCTTGAGCTTTTTGGACTGTTACTCAGGCTATCATCAAATCAGCTTGAAAGAATCCGACTGCCTGAAGACATCATTCATCACGCCGTTTGGGGCCTACTGCTACATCACTATGCCCTTCGGCCTGAAGAACGCCGGGGCAACATACCAACGCATGATCCAAAGGTGTTTTCAGACGCAGATTGGGAAGAACGTGAAAGCTTATGTCGACGATGTCGTCATCAAGACCAAGTAGAAAGAAGACCTGATCGCTGACCTAGAAGAAACCTTCGCAAATATTCGGGCCTTCAGAATGAAGTTAAACCCAGAGAAGTGCACTTTCGGCATCCCATCAGGCAAACTGCTCGGCTTCATGGTGTCACATCGTGGCATTGAAGCCAATCCAGAAAAGATCAACGCTATCTTGAACATGAAGCCCCCGAGCAACCAGAAGGACGTCCAGAAGCTCACTGGCTGCATGGCGGCGCTAAGCCGATTCATCTCTCGACTCGACGAACGAGGCATGCCCTTCGTCAGATTGCTAAAGAAAGCGGACGATTTCCAATGGACCACGGAAGCCCACCAGGCCTTTGAAGATTTTAAAGAATTCCGTACGACGCCGCCCGTCCTAGCCTCACCTCAACCCCAGGAACCCCTGCTACTGTACGTCTCAGCCACTCACCAAGTGGTTAGTACAGTCCTCGTGGTCGAGCGTGAAGAAGAAGGGCGGGTCCGGAAGATTCGAGGCCGATCTACTTTGTTAGCGAAGTGTTGGCGGGAGCCAAAATTCGCTACCCTCGCTACAAAAATTGCTATATGGTGTTCTGATAACCGCAAGGAAATTGGCATACTATTTTCAGGATCACTCGATCACCATTATCACTTTCTTTCCACTCGGCGATGTCATCCACAACCGGGAGGCAACTGGGCGCATCGCGAAGTGGGCCATGGAGCTGATGCGACTGGACTTAACCTTTAAGGCGAAGACGTCTGTAAAATCACAAGCCCTAGCGAACTTCTTAGCCGAGTGGACCAAACAGCAAGAAGATGTACCTCGGGAGGACCTCCAATATTGGACCATGCACTTCGACGGATCCAAGAGGATCACCGGCTTGGGAGCAGGAGTTATGCTGATCTCCCTGACTGGGGAAAGGCTAAGATACGTCCTACACCTCCACTTCTCCGCCTCACATAACGTCGCCGAGTACGAAGCCCTGCTACATGGACTGCGGCTCGCAGTTTCACTCAGGATACGCCGGCTCGTCGTGAAAGGGGATTCCCAGCTGGTCGTGAACCAAGTCATGAAAGACTGGTCCTGTCTAAACGGCACCATGGAGGCCTACCGACAGGAGGTTCGCAAACTACAAGTTCGACGGACTCGAGCTATCACACGTCCTAAGACATAACAACGAAGCAGCTGATGAGTTGGCGCAGTTCGGATCCAAACGTGAAGCCGCCCCAACAGACGTTTTTGTCTAGCATCTTTATGAGCCAACTGTTGCGGCAAAACCAACTCCCAACGAACAAGCTGCGAATGAAGTCGCCATGATTGACGCTGACTGGAGGACACCGCTCATCAAATTTCTAACACAACAAGAGCTGTCGGAAGACCGGGATAAGGCAGAACGTATCCGACGTCGTTGCCAAGCTTACGTCATGGTTGACCCTGATCTGTACAAGAGAAGTCCCTCCGGAGTCCTGATGAGGTGCATCATGCCCGAGGAAGGACGACAGTTACTCCAAGATATCCACTCGGGCATATGCGAAAGCCACGCGGCAGCACACACCTTGGTGGGCAAAGCCTACAGACAAGGTTTCTTCTGGCTTACCGCGGTCTCCGACGCGGACAAAGTGGTACGAACCTATGAAGGTTGCCAATACTTTGCCCGACAAAGCCATGTCCTAGCCCAAGACCTACAAACAATCCCATTATCCTGGCCGTTTGCAGTATGGGGCTTAGACATGGTCGGCCCTTTCAAGAAGGCTCCAGGAGGATTCACACACTTATTCGTCGCAATCGACAAGTTCTCCAAGTGGATCGAAGCTAAGCCGGTTGCCACAATTACTGCTGACAAGGCACGAGACTTCATCCTCAACATCGT
>JAIFGZ020000115.1:6800000-6802500 GCA_019925245.2 Oryza australiensis
GGGTTTAGGGTTTAGGGTTTAGGGTTTAGGGTTTAGGGTTTAGGGTTTAGGGTTTAGGGTTTAGGGTTTAGGGTTTAGGGTTTAGGGTTTAGGGTTTAGGGTTTAGGGTTTAGGGTTTAGGGTTTAGGGTTTAGGGTTTAGGGTTTAGGGTTTAGGGTTTAGGGTTTAGGGTTTAGGGTTTAGGGTTTAGGGTTTAGGGTTTAGGGTTTAGGGTTTAGGGTTTAGGGTTTAGGGTTTAGGGTTTAGGGTTTAGGGTTTAGGGTTTAGGGTTTAGGGTTTAGGGTTTAGGGTTTAGGGTTTAGGGTTTAGGGTTTAGGGTTTAGGGTTTAGGGTTTAGGGTTTAGGGTTTAGGGTTTAGGGTTTAGGGTTTTAGGGTTTAGGGTTTAGGGTTTAGGGTTTAGGGTTTAGGGTTTAGGGTTTAGGGTTTAGGGTTTAGGGTTTAGGGTTTAGGGTTTAGGGTTTAGGGTTTAGGGTTTAGGGTTTAGGGTTTAGGGTTTAGGGTTTAGGGTTTAGGGTTTAGGGTTTAGGGTTTAGGGTTTAGGGTTTAGGGTTTAGGGTTTAGGGTTTAGGGTTTAGGGTTTAGGGTTTAGGGTTTAGGGTTTAGGGTTTAGGGTTTAGGGTTTAGGGTTTAGGGTTTAGGGTTTAGGGTTTAGGGTTTAGGGTTTAGGGTTTAGGGTTTAGGGTTTAGGGTTTAGGGTTTAGGGTTTAGGGTTTAGGGTTTAGGGTTTAGGGTTTAGGGTTTAGGGTTTAGGGTTTAGGGTTTAGGGTTTAGGGTTTAGGGTTTAGGGTTTAGGGTTTAGGGTTTAGGGTTTAGGGTTTAGGGTTTAGGGTTTAGGGTTTAGGGTTTAGGGTTTAGGGTTTAGGGTTTAGGGTTTAGGGTTTAGGGTTTAGGGTTTAGGGTTTAGGGTTTAGGGTTTAGGGTTTAGGGTTTAGGGTTTAGGGTTTAGGGTTTAGGGTTTAGGGTTTAGGGTTTAGGGTTTAGGGTTTAGGGTTTAGGGTTTAGGGTTTAGGGTTTAGGGTTTAGGGTTTAGGGTTTAGGGTTTAGGGTTTAGGGTTTAGGGTTTAGGGTTTAGGGTTTAGGGTTTAGGGTTTAGGGTTTAGGGTTTAGGGTTTAGGGTTTAGGGTTTAGGGTTTAGGGTTTAGGGTTTAGGGTTTAGGGTTTAGGGTTTAGGGTTTAGGGTTTAGGGTTTAGGGTTTAGGGTTTAGGGTTTAGGGTTTAGGGTTTAGGGTTTAGGGTTTAGGGTTTAGGGTTTAGGGTTTAGGGTTTAGGGTTTAGGGTTTAGGGTTTAGGGTTTAGGGTTTAGGGTTTAGGGTTTTTAGGGTTTAGGGTTTAGGGTTTAGGGTTTAGGGTTTAGGGTTTAGGGTTTAGGGTTTAGGGTTTAGGGTTTAGGGTTTAGGGTTTAGGGTTTAGGGTTTAGGGTTTAGGGTTTAGGGTTTAGGGTTTAGGGTTTAGGGTTTAGGGTTTAGGGTTTAGGGTTTAGGGTTTAGGGTTTAGGGTTTAGGGTTTAGGGTTTAGGGTTTAGGGTTTAGGGTTTAGGGTTTAGGGTTTAGGGTTTAGGGTTTAGGGTTTAGGGTTTAGGGTTTAGGGTTTAGGGTTTAGGGTTTAGGGTTTAGGGTTTAGGGTTTAGGGTTTAGGGTTTAGGGTTTAGGGTTTAGGGTTTAGGGTTTAGGGTTTAGGGTTTAGGGTTTAGGGTTTAGGGTTTAGGGTTTAGGGTTTAGGGTTTAGGGTTTAGGGTTTAGGGTTTAGGGTTTAGGGTTTAGGGTTTAGGGTTTAGGGTTTAGGGTTTAGGGTTTAGGGTTTAGGGTTTAGGGTTTAGGGTTTAGGGTTTAGGGTTTAGGGTTTAGGGTTTAGGGTTTAGGGTTTAGGGTTTAGGGTTTAGGGTTTAGGGTTTAGGGTTTAGGGTTTAGGGTTTAGGGTTTAGGGTTAGGGTTTAGGGTTTAGGGTTTAGGGTTTAGGGTTTAGGGTTTAGGGTTTAGGGTTTAGGGTTTAGGGTTTAGGGTTTAGGGTTTAGGGTTTAGGGTTTAGGGTTTAGGGTTTAGGGTTTAGGGTTTAGGGTTTAGGGTTTAGGGTTTAGGGTTTAGGGTTTAGGGTTTAGGGTTTAGGGTTTAGGGTTTAGGGTTTAGGGTTTAGGGTTTAGGGTTTAGGGTTTAGGGTTTAGGGTTTAGGGTTCGGGGTTTAGGGTTTAGGGTTTAGGGTTTAGGGTTTAGGGTTTAGGGTTTAGGGTTTAGGGTTTAGGGTTTAGGGTTTAGGGTTTAGGGTTTAGGGTTTAGGGTTTAGGGTTTAGGGTTTAGGGTTTAGGGTTTAGGGTTTAGGGTTTAGGGTTTAGGGTTTAGGGTTTAGGGTTTAGGGTTTAGGGTTTAGGGTTTAGGGTTTAGGGTTTAGGGTTTAGGGTTTAGGGTTTAGGGTTTAGGGTTTAGGGTTTAGGGTTTAGGGTTTAGGGTTTAGGGTTTAGGGTTTAGGGTTTAGGGTTTAGGGTTTAGGGTTTAGGGTTTAGGGTTT